>CATIWR010166862.1:0-12807 GCA_949677035.1 Omphalea diandra | reverse complement strand
CTGGTTTAGTCATGTATACTTGATTGTAAATAGTGACTATGTTGTGAACAAGAGACATTGTGTGAAAAATAAATATGATAGGTAAAAGATAATTGAATTAAGGTCTTTTAACAATAATGGATAGAATTAGAGCAGTTAATGATGATTTAAATGGGATGTCACATATATGGTTAACATAGTTGTCTATACATACCAATAAAAGTTTGTTCAGATAACTCATAAAGGTCTAGTAGTAAAAAGCTTATAAAACAATGACTAATCAAGCTTAGAAGGTTGTATAAACAAATCTTGGTTCATATAGACAACTTAAAAACCATAAACTCTAGAATATTCATTAATCTTATCATCAAATAGTGAGACGGTGAAAGAAATAAGGTATAATATTTATCTTAGGGCATAGTTGCACTCCTTTCCCTTTATAAATAACCCTATTTTGAAGAGAGAGCAGGCCATGATAACCTTAAGGAAACCTTGCTAAATTGGACGCTCAATCCTATAGTAGCCATTCTTTAACAAAAATCCACAAAAACATTAGCCTTAGCTTAGGTAATTCAAGGTGAAATCCAAGCTCTACCCTTTCTAAACATTTTTCCTTAGCATATTATGATAAGTTTTTAATACACAGTGCCTCTGAGGGCTAAGAGACAAAAATCAAAGCATTCAGGAATCCTTTCCCCCTTCCCTTTATTCTTTTTCCCCTTTTTTCTTTCTTATCAAAATATGTCTGAAATAAACCTAGATACGTAGTTGCATAGACTATTATAAGGTTCGTATAGACCATTAGTTGGTATGTATAGACCATTAGTTAGTTTGCACATACCTCTACTACTATTTACATGTACTATTCATAACAGTCTACTCTTTAATTTTCTTATGTGATTTTTCCTTTCTTTTTACTTTTTAAGCCCAATAATTGGTGGAATGGGGTAGGTAGCAATAATCAACGACCCTCATTCTCCATCACTAGATTATACTCTTCAAATGGACTTGATTTGTATGCATGGTTTGCATTTTTCATGCTTAGTTCACCCTGCTTTCTTATTTTGTAAGTTTGGTTAGGAGTAAATGTGATAAGAAACGGCTCATGAGACCCATGATCCTTTGATTCAATACTATTTAGTTGATGAATAAGGGGTTTATTTTACCACTTTGTTATTTTATTCATTATATTCCTTTAAGTGAGGTTAGGTTAGTCTCTACATGGCTAACTTAGCTATTTTCAATCTTTTAGTGGCATAAGTTATCAAAGTAATCCATTTTAGGAAGGATTCACCATCCAAGGATCCTAATTTTGATTATAACATTTTAAGTTTTATTGATTCTTTTGGTGTTTTGGTCATCTCCTTATTCTAGCTTGCATCCTTGTCTCTCCTAGGGCAAGGTGTACTATTTAATTTGCTCTTAGCACATTTAACTTATTAAAGGAAGATTAGGAAAGGATCTTAGGATTCTAAGACCTCTCATTTTTTACCCTACATTTTGCCCAAATGTGCTCACACTTCCATTCCCATGTTTCCTATGTCATGCATCTTCATTCATGTATGTCCATACCATTAGTGCATAAGTTGACTAATTATATGTTATTTCACTATGATAATGTATTTAGGGTAGTAGATAGAGATTTCACCCCTAATACAATAAAAGATAATTATGTTTCAAAGGTAAGTGACCTCAGTTTTAAAAAGGTAAGGTAAAAGTGATGTGATCCCCACTAGTTGCTTAATTTGACCAAGTTTAGGGGTTATTTTCCTTTTTGTTTAATCTATGATTTAAGGGCTAACTTATGCTTATTTTTGAGGTTGAAATGATCCTTTGATTCATATTTTCTGATCATTATTTTGATTACATCTTTTTCATCATTATGCATAATAATGTACGCCCCATCCCCATGATGAAAGTTTGTAATGTTTGAATGTTATGGATGGATGAACATGTGTTATATGAATGTTTAGGACCACTTAAAATGGCCTAAGTAATTAACAAGGCTAAAATTATAAGTGTGAACCAAAAATACCCAAAGGATGGACCTTAAAGTCTGGGTGGTTTATAGGTGTCTAACCTCTTCTCCACACCATACCGAATTCCCAAAATTGATCTCTAATGGGGTAAAGGCAAGTTAAGCCTTCTAGTTGACCTATTAGACTTAAAATCCATTTATCCCTACCAAATTGATGGTGGCAACTCAAGTCAAATATTAGGGGTAGTACTAAGGTATTATCCCACGTTGGTCCCCCATTGGCCACTTGATTTCAAAAGGGTTCCAACTAATTACAAAACCTCCTAAGGATCGCCAGATGATTCAAACATGTGCCTTTAAATGGTGTTGTACCAATGTATGACCCTTATCTTTTCAACCCTCTAATGGTCAATAAAAATATAGTAGTTAGTTTCAAGATTCCACTCATTCGAGAAGCCATGAAATGAAGGCACACACACACACCTACAAGGCAAAGAAATCATTTCTTCTTAGGTACATAAATTCTCTCAGGTCCTTACTAGTTAACTCTTTTAAGTTTATCATCACGTCTTCTAGAATGGAATTAATAAGCATTAAGGCCACGCATGTTATAGTAGTAACAATCACAATCAAACATATGCTTAGTTTTTAGCTTTAAAAATAGTATGCACTAACTCTTTCCTAAGTGTATGCCTTTTTTATGCATTAAAACTAGGTGTAAACTATTTGGAAATATATATTCATGACTTACAAAATGTTAGATGTGTCCATTTATTTAAACCTTTCTAAAAGGCATATGCATAGTATTATAAGTGTTCTTATGCAAAATTTGGTGAAATCTAAGTGCATACCAAGCATCATATCTATGTATATTTTGCCTTCTAAGCTTATATGATTGGTACATGTATGCATGGTTTCTCCTACTATGAATAAATCTCTTATTAAAGAATTTTTATTTTCCTCCATTTGTCTTGGCATTTGCTTTTGCCTTTTGTGGAACATTTGATTGGGCAACCTTAAGAGGACTAGGTGTCTTAATGTCTTTAGCTCTCATCATTGTTGTTTGTAAAGGAGTAGAAGACGAGAATGCAATGTATCCTAAGTCATGTTTTATACAAGGACTCCTCTACACTTCTAAAATGGAGTCCAATTTCTCGTTCCCTTTAAAGAACTTTGAAATATTCTTTCTCATTCTTTTTAAAGAACTTTGAAATATGCTTCTTGAGGCTATTGCTTTCAACCTTGAGTGAGTCAACCTCCTTAATGAGAGAATCAAGATTCTTAAGAGAATCTTTTAATGCTTGATTTTCCTTTTGAAGGATAAACAAAGATGACTTTAAAGAGTCATAGCTTTTAGTGAGCTTAGCAATGAGGTCATATAGTTTTTTCCTAATAGGAGTCAAATAGATTTACCTCATTGTCTTCATCATTTTCAAACTCATTTACCCTATTTTAAAAAAATTATATAGGGAGGAAAGAAAATAAATAGGGAAAATAAATTTTATTTTCCTTTTTTTAATTTTCCCTCCTTATGTTTGGATAAAAAAGGAAGGAAAGAAAATAAATTTTATTTTTCCTCCTCATGTTTGGATAAAAAAGGAGGAAAGAAAATTATTGTCTTTTATATTTCCTATTTTACCCTTCTTTTAAGAAAATAAATAATATCTACTTACTAAAATAAATTAGAGAGAACAAAAACAATAAATAAGAAAAAATATACCAATATTAAACATAACAAAGTCACTACTTTCAAAGTTATAATTCTCAATTTTTTTTACATTAACTAAATGTTAATACATATAATCTTAATAAATATTATCATACGTTTATATTAACTAACAATTCAAGCAATCCACAACACTTCTTAATCTTTTTTATCGACAAATTTGCCAATTTACAAAAATTATCTCCAATCTTTCATATTTTCTCTCCATTTTAGAGAGAAAATAATGGAGGTAAAACAACATTTATTTTTCGTCCCCTTTATATTTTAATCTTTTTCCCAAACTAAGGAAAGTTTCATTCCTCCCTTATTTTACCCCTTTATTTTCCTTTTTTCCAAATACTGGGTTAAGGATAGTCTTCTTTTATAGCCATGAAGCAGACTTTCATCTTTTGAAGCACTTGTATCATCCCATGTTGCTTTTGAAGCTTTTTTTTTCCTTCTTATTTTGTGCTTCCTTGATGGATGTTTATGCTTCTTCGTTTTTTGATAAGTTGTCTTGAGATACCCCTTTTCATTGCATCCATTATAAATGATTTGGCTTTTAGAGATCCTCTTCTTATGTCCTTTCATTATATTTTCCATCTTATTTGTTAAAACCTTTGCATTTAATTAGTGATGAGAGCCAATTGAACATCATCACTATAATCATCACTCCTACTAAAAGAAGTTAATGAAGAGGTAAAAAGATTTTTTATACCTCTTTGGCTTTGAGAGCCATGTCCTTCATCTTAGGACATTCTTCTCTTGCTAATTTTCCAAGGTAATATTATGATCTAATAGCTTCCCTATGAGCTCATCTAGAGTTAGAGCCTTTAGCTTGATTGCATTTTATATAGTAGTCTCTTTGTTTCCCACTTCTCCTTAGAAAGTGTCTTTAACAACTTTAGCATCTTATCTTCATTAGAGTAGACTTTCCCTAACCTCTTAAGAGTCCCCATAATTTGTATAAACCTACTGTATATCACAATGATGGACTTATCAGTTTAGTGTGCAAATGTCCTATATGTGTGTGTGTGTGTGTGTGTGTGTGTGTGTGTGTGTACGCGTGCATTTGGATCTTCTTCTTCTTAGCTTCACCTTGTTCCTTCATGTTGCATTTAACGAATATCCTAAATCTTTTTTATAAAAGTATACATCTATAGCTTGGCATATTAAGATTTATGGATCACACAAAATAAGATATGAATGGTCCTTCTATTCTTGAGGTTAGCCTTTTTTTTCCTCTGTAATCCATTCACTCTTTTTCTTTTAGACAAGAACATCTCCTCCTAGATTAGTAGAAACTTTTTTTCCTTCTTCAACAAAGCCTTATACATTTATGGTCTCACTATCTAGGAAGATCTCCATCACGTTCTTCTAATAGCCATAATCATCACCCTTGAAGAATGGAGGTTTATGGATTGACTAAGATTCCTCTTTACTTGTCATTGGATCTATACTCTTTGTTCCTAAGCATGATTAAAGAGTAGTGTTTTTATCCTAAAATGCCCTAAAGGGGGTTGAATAAAGTAGTAGCAAGTTTAAATCTTTTTTACAAAGAGATAATAGAATCAATCACACAAAAACATAAAATTTTATAAAGGTTTGACTCAAGTTAAGCATACATCCTCTCCTATAAATCCATTAAAGATTTCCACTAACTAATCATCTATAGGTACTATTGAAAGTTTTTACATATGCAAATTTACACATGCACTACTTAAGCCTTTATGAGGTGAATTTCAAGGCACCACCTAAAAGCCTTTCATAAATAGTTCATAAGTATTATTCAAGCCTTAACCCAAGATTTTTTTATAAGTACTATCTTAAATCTTTTACAAAGAATTGATTTAAAGATTAGGTATCCAACCCAAGAGTTTTTCTCATATACGAATTGCAAGGAATGTAGAAGGAATACTCTCATACTCAAACTTTTTTTTATAAGTAAGATGTTACCTCTTTAAATTGCTATAGTGAATTAGAGGATGATGTTATTGATGTAGCATTAGCAATCTTCTTCCAATATTTGCAAAAAATAACTCTCATAAACTATTAAGACTTAATTTAAACAACTAAATTTTAAGATTATTTAGATCATTCTTTGAAGCTTAAAATTCCTTATAATTTGTTTGCTTTAGCTTGTTCAACTTGTCTCATATTGAATTTCAAGCTTCTGGACCATATATAGCTAGAAAAAGAAAACTAGCTAGTAGACACAAAGTAAAAAGTTGTCAAATTATTTATATAGTCATTAAAGTTCATGTTAATGGTCGTTGAAAGTTTAATGCTTAGTTGGTCTTGCTTTAAAGGCCATTAAGTGTCATATCTTCCTTTTTATCCACCATTATTGAGTTTGCACAATGCCTATTAAATTGCATCCATGTTTGTTAAGATCCTTTCAATAGTTATTGGCTCCAATTTATTGAGCTTAGCTAAATAAAAAATTTCCTTATGAATTCTTAATGATCATTGAGGATATTCAACACTCCTTTGGAATGTTAACTATCATTGAGATTTTTAGCTCTAATAAATAGAATGACTCAATGATAGAGCCTAAACATTAGTTGGATCTTGCCCATATTCATTGTGATCATTTCAATGCTCATTAGCAACTTCTTTAGCCATATTTGGGACTCTTAGAAGAGTTGGGCAATTTTGTTGAGTTTTATCAATTATCGTTGGCTACCCTCCAATGCTTATTATTCTTGTCAGCAGTCATTAGTTAATTCCAGCATTGTGTTGTGTTAATGGGGAGAATGTTTGGAAAACATGTAACCCCAAGGCATTGGTCTCACTCTTTTACTTTGAATAATGTGTTTTAAATGATAACAAAACAATGACAAAACTTTGAAGAGTTTCAATGTTTGTATCTTAGTATTTGTGTATCCTATGAACATACTCGACTAATGATAAAAGGGGAGAATGAATTCAATAGGCATTAAACAATGTGCAACAGGCATTAAATACAAGTGCTCAAATGTCTAAAGTGTTATAGACCATCCAACAGGCATTGAGAAACTTGCCAAAGGTGTTGGAGAAGTGATCTAGTTTGAGTTGTGTTGAAACTCATAATGGGTGTTATGGTTTCACAATAGACATTGATTTGTACCTAGTAACAGGCATTGAATATTTGCGACAGGTGTTGGAAAAGTGATCAATTTTGAGCCCTACTCCTTGGATCTTACAAAAGCATTGGAAAAGTGTTCTAGATTGAGTGATAGCTTTTAGACCCTCTAACGAGGCACATTCAAAGCACAACAGGCATTTAAGTTATATCTAAACGGCATTGCAAATTCCTCAACAATCATTGAAGCATTTCTAAAGTGTTTGAAAAATAGAGCATAAAGTTCATGCTTTTTGGAAAATCAATAATGGGCATTGATATTAATCTAACGAGTGTTCAGGTCAAAGCCAATGACCATGGAAGGATGAACAATGAGCATCAGAGGTATCCGTTGCAAGTCCAATGGGCATTACTCAGATTCAATGGGCGTTGTCATCTCTAATGGCTAGTTTTGTAAAAAAAAACTATTAGACTGAAGATTAACTATTCTAATGGCTAATTTGTAATTTTGGTTATAGAAGGAACATTTCTGAACACTAGAAAAAGGTTAGAAAACTTTAGAGAACATTTAGCAAAGTTCTTTATGGAAACTTTTTGGTGTTGCTTTAATTTAGGTAGAGTGAGGATTATTTTGTAACTTTTTAAGAGTAGATTTTCTTGAGCACTAAAGGTATAATTACTGCCTTATTTGAGAGGCATTGACGCTGCTTGGATCTTTCCTTGCTAGGGGTTACAAGGTTGGTATTGTGCCTTAGAAAAATACTAAGGGTTAAGTTTGCTCCCTTGTTCCTTATAAAAAGAGAGTAGTTGTAAAGGTTGTCCCTTAGCCTGAAAAGGAAAGGTTCTTCCCTAGCTTGGAAAATATAAGGTTTTTCTTGAGCTTAAAAAAAGAACAAAAAGGCCTAACTGAAAGTTTGGAGAATAGAATAGGCACATTGTCGAACCATTATAAATCTCTGTATTGATTTGTATTTGTTGCTTCCCCTATTTTTATTTGTATTTTTATTTACAATCCAATTCACTCCCCCCTTATCTTAGGTTGCCTCATCTCCATCCAAGCCAACACATTATTGAGGCTTATAGAAGGTTTTCATCACTTTCACTTAACTTTTTCAACCCTTTTTAAATTCCTATAATGCTCATTGATATGCTTTAATGCCCGTTGTAAATCCACAATGCTTGTTGGCTTGTCTAAACTATTTTTCTCAACTCCAAGTCTTGAATCGTGTTAACTAGTTTTCGTTGAACATGCTTGACATGTTTAATAAGTAGCCTATAATCAAACCTAACATGCTTGCACAAAGTTAGATAAATAAACATTTGTTTAAACAACTTGAATCTTACTAACTGATTTTACTTGAACATGCTTGAGATACTGAATAAGTGGCCTACAAGATCAAACACAATATACTTGCAAAAAAGTTAGATAAATAAACATTTGTTTGTAATCATTACAATAACAATTAGAATCTAGAAAGTTCAACAAATTTATTCAAAATAAAGACAAGAGTGGTGCTCAAAATTCACTTACTATAAAAATTTGAATAGCACCTAATAAGCTATTTGATATGAGAATTCTCTAATGCACACTAGAAGAGAGGATATATACTAAATATGGATTGAACCTTTACAAGTCTTTACAGTCTAATGATTCCATCTTCTTTCGTACACACACATGTATATTGTAACACTCCTAATCAAGGTATCAGCTTAGGTGCTTCAGACCTAGTAGTGTTAGCTTGAGGTTCTTAAGGATTATAGAAATCCCACATCGAAAATTAACAAAAAAAAGTTAGCATCTTATATAGGTTTACGTCTAAATACTACAATAGTATGAGTTAATCATTTTAAGCAGTATGATTTAGCCATATATATATCTGTGTGTGTGTGCGCACACGTGCATGCACGAAAGCAAAAATTTTGTTCTTTTTAGTCAATATTTTGCTTGCAATTAATTTCACTTTGAAAATTTAATAAAAAATATTTGAATTTTCTTATATTTAATATTATTTAGCATTCAATTCGAAATAAATAATTAATATTTTAATAAAATTTAATTTAAATTAATATATATATAATAGTAACATATATATAATAGTAAACTTAAATATAGTATTTAAAAGGTACAAATACAATTAGTAATGTTGAAGTAATATAATAGGTATTATTTTGTGAAATAATATATCATATGTATTTCGGTTATATTAATTTTTATAAAAAGTAATATAATAAGATAAAATGTGCAGCATATCGAGCACTGTGATCTCCTACTTTATCAAAATAGGGTATTGCTTACAAAAATTTGTAAAACAAAAATTTGGGTCTTTCGGCCCTTTTATTATGGATTATAGATACAGTCACCAGATGGGACACAGCGCTATGGACTTCCTCTCCGTTTGTTTTACATTTTTCTTTTTTTTTTAATTATTTTATTTTTAATATATTATTATATTAAATAATAAATAGTATAAATATAATCTAATTATAATTTAAATTTTATCATAATATTATAAATAAAATAATAATATTTTAAAATATTCTTAATATTAAAAAATATCTGCTTATAAAATATCTTTTAAAATAATGTGTCATAAAATAAACAAAGTCTTGGTATTATAGTTTCAAATTTCTTACAGTATTTTAAAGAATATTCAATTCAACTCTTTACCTAGCCAGTGTTTTTTTTATGATTTAGTAAGAATATTTAAAAACTTAATATTTTATTATTTTGTAAGTACCAATATTTGATTATTTTCTTTTTGAACTATCTAAAAAATATATTATCCATATTAATAACATATTTAAAAATATTTATTATTTGAGTATTAATCTAAAAATAAAAAAAGGGAATATTCTCGTTAACACATGAAGTATTCGTTGACAGGGACTTTTTTTTTAACCAATTGACAAAGACATTTTTAAATGATATATATATATATATATATATATATAATCTTGACACATTACTTTAGACACACACAAAAATAATTCTGGCAAACCAGAGTATGATTATAATTGTTAGTAATTGAGAACTTGCCGACAGGTTTGACGGGCTAAGCAAGGTTATGTGTTCTATAAATAAATCTAGTAAAAGAACAAATTTTAATATATATTTTAAATCAATTAATATATATATATATATATATAATTTTAATTTTAAAAATTATGTCAGATATTTGTTTATGTATTAAATGATTATTTTAATTATTATTTTTTAAACTGTCACAATATTATTAAAATTATCACATTATTAAAATAATTTTTGATATAATATAAAATTTATGTTAATAAATACTTTTCTAAAAAAAAATTAAAAACATTTTATTTTAATTAATTAATAAGTAAAATTCTAATATAATATAAATTTTATACTAAAATGTAATAAAAAAAATTTAAAACTATACTAGTTGCAATGTGCAAATTTATAGTAATTATTTTTTAATCAACTGTCAATCAACAAGAAAACAATAAAATGGTTTGTTTTCACTATAATTTCGGATCTCCATCCTATCTTTCAAAAAAACCGCCTTGAACTTTAGCACTTTTTGTCCACATATACACCCAACTTCAGAGGAACCAGGAGTGAGCATTTAGTTGGTTGGATTTATTGAGTTTGATTGTTTTTATTAAAATTAAATTAAAAATTTATAAAAAATTAAATAAATTAAACTTTATATACCAATAAATTAAATTAAATCAAATTTATAAAGTTTCAATTCGATTCGATTCAATCTAATTAAATTATATATATTTTAAATTGATTCGGTTCAAATTGATTTAATTTATTAATAATTATGATTTTATTCAGTTTTTTTATTTTTATATAAAAAACTAAATCGAAATTGAAAATTGAATTTTAAAAAAAACTAAAATCAATCTGAATTAAATTTTAATGAAAAATTAACCTTAATCGATCGAATAATGTCACTTCGGATAATTTTTTTGGCTTGATCTTCTTTTTGTTCATCCTTAAGAGGAACTGCCTTCAAGCCGTCGATAAAATTAATTTTGGCGTGTTGGATATTAGGAATTGGATTACATTATTAAGTTCATCTAACCGAAAATTGATTTCTGTCTTGGGATTTACTACTCCGTTGAAAACACATGGAAACCAACACCACTTTTGTATGATGTATATATCGAACCTATTAACCGTAGAGAATAAGCTATTTACTATGTACGCAATATTACGTTTAATTAATTAAATTACATTTAGATAAAGGTTTATTCATGAAAAAATCAAAATTTTGTTATTTTATATGTTATTATCCAAACCTCATAAAATGATATATATAACTAAAATTAACTAAATTTATAATATTATCAATTTTCAAAAATTAATGTTTTAAATTGAGTTAGTATTGACACTACATAGTGCCTATGTTATTATATGAAATCAATTTGAGATTTTAATTTTGATAATTTATAATATTGATATAAGTTTGAGCAATTTTGAGTAATAACGTAAAAAAATGAATCTTTTTATTATAGTCCTTATAAAAATGATCATGCCTAAATAGAAGTGATAGTTTTTTCCATCTAATTTGAACATATCCGAAAAAAATATATATTTGAATACGACTCGCTCAAAAACAATTCAAAATAATTTGGGATTTTTTTTTTCAAATTTGGTCTTATTTAGATCAACTGAATTGATTTGATTTTAATTCTACTTAAATTAATCTAATTTAAATTATTAAAATAATTAAAATTTATTTAAAAATTAAAATAATATTTTTATTTATAAAAATTAAAATAATGAGTTATCCGACTCAGGTCAAAACTTGAAAAAAAAAAGATCCAAAGATAATTAAAATTTTTTATCTTAACGATATATATATATATATATATATATATATATATATATATATATATATATATTTATTTATTATTTTTATTTTTATTATAAAATTTTTCTTAAAACTATCCTACACAAGATTTAATATATAAATCAATAGCCAATCCCTTATTACAATTCTCTCTCTCTCTCTCTCTCTCTCTCTTTATATATATATATATATATATATATAACTTAATATTATTTGTTTAATTATCAAAATTTTATTTTATTCAAATTTAATTATTTTTTTTGAAGTTGTATCACATAATATCAAAGATATAAATTAATAAATAATTTTTTATTGTAACTATGTTTGTACATAATATAAATTTAAAAATTTTACTTTATTTAATTAATAATAATTTTATAAAATAATTAATTATTCAATTAATTAACTAATTATTTAATAAAAAATAAATTTATTTAAAATTTATTACGATGATCATCTCATATAATGCATCAGTTTACGACTAATTTAAAATTAATCTAACCTACTCAATCAAATTCATTTGCCACCTCTATACAAACGATTGTTGATCAGCTGCCCTCTGTTTTAATGCGTTCAGATGGGGCAATATTGCCACTTGAAACCAAGTTATAAATTTGAGTCTAAATTACTGGATTAAGTAGGCCAAATTAAAGTGATTGTAGCCTTGAATTGTGGTTCAGTGGAGACAGAATGAAGGGATTAGCAACTAGCTAGTCATCATATGAAATGATGGATTAGCTTATGAAATGATGGATTAGAAGCTAATCATCGTACCAACGACAGAACGCACTTAACCGACAATTAAGCAGGCAATGACAAGTTGACCTGTCCTTACCCATGCGAGCCGTTGTATCCTAACACTTTTTTTACTTTCAAATTTATCTACCTCTATCTCCTGTAATGCTGAATATCGGATGATAAGAGAGTAGTTTATATGAATAATCACAATTTTTATTTAAATCTTATTATGATCATAGAATTTAAAATTTCATTAATTTAAAATTTATTATTATGATCCATTTTTAAAATTTTAGTGACTAAATAAATGGCATATAAAAAAAAATTTTGTTTTATTTACCAAATATATTTGCTCCTACGACCTCATCACATTCTTATTTTCTCTATCCAAATTATCTATTTATAATACTAACAATGAGTCTCATTACTTATATTAAATTTATTTTAACATTATCAATTTATACTTAAATTTCTTATAAAATTATATATATATATATATATATATATATATATA
>CATIWR010166855.1:0-60804 GCA_949677035.1 Omphalea diandra | reverse complement strand
CTCTTAAATATGAAATCTTGGGTTTTGTACCATTCCATAGCTCATAAGAGGTTTTATTGAGAATGGGTCTTTTAAAAACTTTATTTGCCATATAATGTGAGGTATTAATGGCTTTGGCCCAAAAGTAATTTGGTAAGGAATACTCATTGAGCATTGTCCTAGCCATTTCTACCAAAGTTCTATTTTTGCTTTCTACAACACCATTTTGTTAAGGTGTTCTAGGAGTTGAAAAATTATGAAAAATTTCATTCTCAAAACAATAATTTTCAAATGATTCATTTTGAAATTCTTTTCCATGGTCACTTCTAATAGAAGTTATGAAGTAACCTTTTTCATTTGAAACTCTTTTTGTAAAACTTTTAAAAACATCAAAAGAATCAATCTTATGAGCTAGAAAAGATACCCAAGTAAACTTAGAGTAGTCATCTATAAGGACTAGTGCATAATGCTTTCCACCTAAGCTAGCACTCCTTGTAGGTCCTATCAAGTCCATGTGAATAAGTTGAAGTGGTCTACATGTACTTACAACATTTTTTGCTTTATGGGAGGCTTGATGTTGCTTCTCCATTTGGCATGGGCCACATGTCTTGTCTTTATTGAATTTTAGCTTGGGAAGTCCTTCCATTAACTTTCCTTTAGATAGGCTTTGAAGAAGATCCATGCTTGTATGTCCAAGCCTTCTATGCCATAACCAAGCTTCATTGCTTAAAGACATGAGACACTTGAAAGATTGGTTAGCCAAATTATCTAAGTCAATTGAGCAGGTATTCCCTTTCCTTTCACCCTTGAAAATAACCTCATCATCCACTAAAGTGGTGACTCGGCATTCCCTAGGATAAAAGGTATCCTTATTACCTTTATCATACAATTGACTTACACTCAACAAATTATGTTGTAAGCCACTAATTAGTAAGACATTATCAATTAATGAACAACCATCCTTACCTATGGTACCAATGCCAATTACCTTACTCTTGCCATTGTTACCAAATGTGACATCTCTACCTTTTTTCTCTTTAAGTGATGTGAATAGTCTTTTATTCCCAGTCATATGCTTTGAGGAACCACTATCCACATGTCAATTACTTGCTTTTGTGGTAGTCATATTTCCCTATAAAATGAGAGTCAAGCACCTTTTCTTTGGTACCCAAGCATACTTGGGTCCTAGGGGATTAGTGATTGAAGGATCCTCTAACTTGAGGTGAGCCTTCCTAATAAAGCAATGTATATTGACATGCCCATATTTCATACAATAGTGGCATTAGAGATTAGACTTGTTAGTCTTTCTCCTATACATGAATTTAGTATGAGTAGGAAGCTTTCTCATACCATGATCATATGAATCCATGTATGGACACATATGATGGGTAGGGGTAGAGGGTTTTCTATACGGATGATTATGCCTTTTGTTGTACATATAAGCATGATTGGCTCTTTGAGTCTTAGCTCTAAAGCCTTTGGGAGCCTTCCCTTTACCCTTAGGCTTAAGAGGCTTAGTGTTAGGAGCACTTTTCTTCCCAATCACCTTAATGCTTGAGGTTTGAGCTTGTGAAGCTCTAACAAATGTAGTTGTAGAAGATGATGAAGCTTCATTAAAACCTAGACCATACCTAATTAAAGGTGGCCTTTGTGACATAATAAGAGTGTCCAAAGCCTCTTTTCCTTTATGAAATTTAGAGATTGAGCTTCTAAGCCCAATGACTTCCCCTTTGAGAGAGACATTCTCCTTTCTAAATGAGGCTAAGGAAGAAGATGATGTAGATAATTTTTCAACAGAGTTCTTAAGTTCTTCATTAGAAGCCCTCAATTCATTTACAAGCTCATTTAGAGACTTGTACTCATCTTCTAGTTTGGAGCACTTCTTCCTATAGGTTTTGACTTGTCACTTATACTTGTCACATCTTATAGTCAGAGCTTCTAAAAGCTTTTCATCTATATCATCCACCTTATAATCAGAATTAGAGTGGGAAGATGTACTTACCTCTTGTGAAGAGTCCCCTAGTGCCATGAAGCATATGTTGGCCTCTTCTTCTTCCTCGTCTTCACTTGAGTCATTATCCCAAGTGGCGGAGAAGCTTTCCTTCTTTTCTTTGTCCCATTTCTTCTTCTTCTTTATCTTCGAACATTCATGCTTTAGATGCCCTTGTTTGCCACATTCATAGCATGTGAAATCATTTGTTCTTTCTTTTGGACTTTGCACAGATTTCTTAAAGACTCTTCTTTCTTTTCTTCTCCTTATCAACTCATTGGTTCTCCTTAAGAGCATGGCTAGCTCTTCTCCTTCTTTGTCACTATCCTCTTCACTTGAGGAGACATCCATTTCTTTCTCTCTTATTGAAGCTTTGAGACCCATGGTTCTCTTTTCTGGTTTTTCACCTTGGCCCCTTAGCTTCTTCAATTGCTCATTTTTTGAATAGTCAGTTCATGAGTCAAGAGCTTGCCAATGAGCACATCAGTTGGGACCTTTCCAATCTCTAGATTGGACTCTTGAATAATGCATACCCTAGCCCCAAATTTGTCAAGTGGAAGAGTTTTAAGGATTTTGGTGTTTATCTCATAATTTATGAGTACTCTTCCAAACTTCTTCATGTTGGTTACAATGGACAAGAGCCGGTTGGTCATTTTCGTGATGTTCTCGTTGTACTTCATCATGAAGAGTTCTCATTTGGTGACATACATCTCCAAACGGCTTGACTTCACTAAGGTTGTGCCTTCATGATAATTGTCTAGAGTCTTCCATATGGCATGTGTTATTTGACAATGTTACACTCTCTCAATCTCTTCTTTAGAAAGTGAGCTCAGAAAAATTGTCATTGCCCTCTTGTTCTTGCCATTTGACTTTCGATGAGCTTCAACCCATTCATCATTTGGGATTAATTCTTCATTACCATCTACAACTCTGGTAGGAGGCTTCCATTCCTTGATTACTATGTCCCAAAGGTCTACCACATCTATGTCAAGATAGATCTCCATCCTATACTTCAAATGAGTATAGTCCATCAAAATAAAGCCTTAGGTGTGAGTAGATTGCTTCTTATGCCATGATCTTGTTTCACCCAATGAAGGTTTGATTTATGAAAACCTTGCTCTGATACCACTTGTTGTCCCTTGGCACCAAGAAAGGGGTTGAATTGGTGTATAAAAAATTAAAAGACAAAGAAGAAAGGAAGAAGAATTAATAGAGATGAGACAACAATTTGCAGTGGTTCGGGAATAATTGACCCTATGTCCACTCCCCAATCTATCAATTGGGTATTGACTAACTCAAGGTATTTTCAAGCTCACACCCAACTTGTACAACATGTGTTTTGGTGGCTCACACATAACCTTACAACAATGTGTTTGTAGGCTAACACACAACCTTACTCAAGTGTTTCACTAGGCTCACACTTAAACCTTTCTTGAAGTGTTTTTATAGGCTAACACTACAACCTTACAACTTGGTGTTTAATGCTCACACCTAACACTTATAATTTCATAAAGAAAATTGAAGAAAATGAGTAGCAAAGATTGAGAGCTTTAATAACTTGTAATAAATTTCTTAACAACCTTATTCATGGTTGTTTGGTAGAGTATTTGTACCCAAACTTCACCAAAGAGACATTGCAGAGCATAGCTCACAAAATCTTTGAGACATGCTTGACAAATTCTGCATTAAATGCTTAATTGTCTCAATTCGCGGTCTCTACTACTCATTAGCAGTTGTGAAATCCAAATTTCTTAAGGAAAATCCCATTTGTGTCTAACGGCTAGTCCACGTGGTAGCTTCTGATTAGTTCACCAGGAAAATATAGTTGTGACCCTTTTTTCTACTTTCATAAGTCGCAGTCGTGAGAATTCTTGTATAGGATGCGATAGAGAATGCAAATTTGTCTACCAAAAATGGTTATCTTCTTCTTCATGATTCGTTGTCACTACCAACAGGATGCCTTCATAAAATTTGACTTCCAACGGTCTGCTGGAACACGTGTCATGTTGTGACTGTGGACTTGCTTTCCTTTTGAGTCACTTTGAAATTCGTGGTCACGACTAGGGCGTGACACACACTGCGATTTCATCTGTCAATTTTGGACTCTTTCATTTGGATGAATCATGGCCGAGAATGGCTCCTCGATTTCGCCTATCTGCTTTCTAGCAATGCTTCTTCACATATCGCGATCGCGAATACAAAGTAGCGGTCGCGATTTAGAAGTCATTTTTCATACACGAGGAATTTTTGAGCTTCATCTAACTTCCAACTTAGATAAAAACTAAAGGCTGCAAAATAACACTAATTTAAATATTAGACATGATCAATCTCTTTTGTCAAGATCAAAAGAGGTCCAAGACTTGGGTTAACTACCCTAGTCCAACAATTTTTAGTTTTTTGGCTCAAACTGCTTTGTCTTTCATTGTTTGTCTCAAATGTTGTAGATTATCACGATTTGCCGCATTTTGGCATTTAGTTGATATGCATATTCTTATGTGCAAAAATGTAAAGAATTAGCTAGTTAATTAATTTTATGCATGTTATGCATAATTGAGATGTTGCCATTGTTATTTTAATCTTCAGCTTTTTTATGGTGCTTATTTTGATTTTTCTTGTATTATTAGTAGCAATTACTTTTAGTTTGCACATGTTATCCGATTCTAACTCTTTTCATCTTCATTTTAAGGCATTTTTTCCCTTTAGTAAGTGGAGTGAAGTTGTTACGCCTATTGGTATCTAGTTTAGGCGACTACCCTCTTATGTGATCTTATGATTCGACGAGACTGGGCTCTCAGGATTTTTATAGACAATGTAAAACTAGCCTTTGTAGAGTGATGCAATCGCCTTTTATGTCCTATTTGAGAGGTGGATGGATACCACTCATACCTTCCACGTACCATATATAGGGGACTGATATTTACCTCTGGAGACTTTGCCTACATGATTGGAATTTAGAGCTTTGCGATCCCTTTACTTATTGATGCAAGTGTTTATCATCTTGTCCTATAGACCAACTATATGCACCAATTGCTTAGGTGTGTCCGCACCATAAAAGGGAAAACCACCTTCAAACACGCTAGTTTAAAGAGGGGTGCTCCAACTACAATTGAGGCGAGCCCCCAAGAGGTAATCGATCAGACAACTTACTGCTTTATATTGTATAGTCTCATGGAGACCTTATTTCCAATCCTAAAGATACAACAGAGTCTGTCTGATGTTGTCCTTTGAGGATCTTGAATTAGCCCATCACATTGACTAAGGCTTCATTGTGACAACCCACTTGTATTAGTATTTGGATAGATGCTACTATGGGCTATCATACATGGATGACGACTGGTGGGTGGTTGAGGTGAGCATTGTCTTATATATATTTCCTTTACTTTAGCTTTTTTGTACCTTATTTTCACTAATGACATACATTTGGGAAGTTTGGACCATTGAGCTAAATAGTGGTAACCCTTTGGACAACTGTTATCCTTACTTTGCACAGTGGAGTTTTATTCATCATAGTGAGTCATCCCCAGGGATTAAATGTAACCATCTAAATAAGCTAACAAAAGCTCATGTATGTTTAACTTACAAAAATGGAAATTAAATTATTAGTTTTATAATATTAGTGAATCAGGGGGTATACTTACAATGATGCATCTTGTTATGTACCTCTATCTTGGTTGGAGAGTGCTGGTGGGCAAGTGGTGGTGCAAGGTCATCAAGACTGAGGAGTGCTATTATAGGCATCAATTACTGGTAGGGCCCTCCATTAGGAGTGATTCCTCGGGGTGCGGGTATTGCTTTTGTGAATGGTTTAGATGCTCGACCAATGCCTTAGTGCCCCCGATTTGATAAGTTTTGGGTAGTTTGAGTACCAATCAGTTTCTTGTGGTTGCATTTGAATAAATAGAATCTTACCTGTGACTCCATCGTTTTGTCGATCAAGGGATTAAGAGAACGAGGGTCTTTATATTAGGAATAATCCCAAATTATAGTGCGTGTTAGATCAAGAGGGAAGCCTTTAAGCCTTGCAAGAGCCTTCTATCCAAAGTGGTGGTCATTGAGGCTCAAGACGGGACAATACATTGGTGTCACCCCTAAGAATTTATGGAGTCGCCACTCAACTTTTGTTGAGATAAGAATCCGGGATAGGCAAAATCTGAACCTAAGCTAAGTCAATTAGAAGGCTCTTTCATATTAACCTTATCAAAGATCAGGTTTAAAAATTGGGTATAGCTTGGGAAAGAGGTTAGACACGTTTGAACTGCTTGAATGTTAGGATCCAGCCTTTAGGCACTTTGGTTCACTTTTAGCATTTTAACCAAGTTATTAATTACTCTAATTAATAGTCCTAAATATGCTTTTAGCATCAACAAATCAAACAATTCAACTCATTGGTTCCAAGAAGAGGGGGCCATGTGACATGGCATAGTGTATCACATACATATCCATCATTCATCACATAACATGCATAGTCATCTCAAAGGAATGAGGCTATATGACACGACATAAGGTATAACATGGATATCTATCATTCGTCATGTATCATGTATATTCATCTCAAGGGAGTGGGAGGCATGTGACATGGCATAGGGTATAACATTTATATCCATCATTTGTCACATATCATGCATATTCATCTCAAGGGCATAGGGATATGTGACATGGCATAGGGTATAACATGCATACCCATCATTCATCACATATCATACTCATCAAGGTTGATCATAAAGACCATCATTCATGGTCTAGCTTAATTAAAATGCCTATACCCACAAGAAATACACAAGTTAGCAATTAATTATGGAAATAAGAAAATAAAGAGAAATAAGTAAAGTCCATAATCAACACCTTTTATTTCTCCAAAGTTAGGGTACCTAGCATATTTCTAAGTCCTTAATCATAAACATCCTAACATCACATGAAGAATGTAGCAAAGTTAAGCAAATGCAAATGCATAGACCATGAAGCATGAAGAAACATAAACATGAAATGCAAACACTTTGGAGGATTATAATGGCCTAAGGCACACAAATCACAAAAAAGGTCCTAGGGTTTATGAACCTTCTCCCTTTATTGCTTACAAACAACATAAATCCATAATCATTGCTTCCCATCAAGTAGGTTGGAATGCCACTTAAAAAGAGTGGCACCGTAGGCCATAACACATGTCAAATAACATAACCAAAATGTAAACAAACTCCACATGACTCCCAAGATCCTAGGAGTGGCAAAACCCCTCACTTTGGTTGTGTAGACCACTTTGTACAACCTCTATTTTTTGGGTTTTCAAAATCAAAAAAGAATAAAAAAAGAGAAGAAGGGAAGAGATCTTTTGGATGTTTTTTTTATGATTATCTTTCCCTCAAATGCTCATCATTTGATTTCTATCCTCCAAAGTGCTTTGGAATGCTTAAGGAATGCAAAGAAAAAGCCTTATTCTACCTTAGGAATGGTTGGAATGAGTTAGGGTTTCAGTATTTCTAGTCTAAGTAATGAAAATTTAGTAGAGTTTCCCTAAGGTTTCCAAGTCTCTCTACCCTCTTTAAACAGTGGAGTATTTATTAAAGAAAAAGAGTGCACAAGAGCTTGGAATTCTTTTGGTTAAACTTGTTTGCATCCAATGACAAAGAAGACCATCAAAAGTTCTAGATTAGGGTTTTTAAAAGGGATGTACAAGGATGTACAACTAAGGGATGGGCTATACATCCTACATTCTGGGCTATACAAACTTGGAGAGTAAGGGAAGATCAGTTCTATAATGTTTTAGGGTTTAGGATTTAACCCTTGGTTTTACATCCCTGAGGTGGGTTGTTTATCCCAGTTTAGTAGGTTGTACATCCCACCAAACATGGCTGGGAACCTTGGGCTTGGTCTTATTGCTTTCCAAAGTCTCCTAAGGCCTTATTTATTTTTCTTTGATAATTCCCCTTATAGTTTAGGGGATAATTTTAGTGATTTTCATCTTTATGCTTGCATCTTGAGACTCAAAATTTGATGCTCACTATTTGTCCCTTATCTTATGAGGCTTGGAAAATAACATTTGATAAATAACTATTTGAACAAGACTCAACAAAGCAAATGTGAGGAACGTGAAGATTAGTAAGGATACCAAAGTATACAATTCCTTAGTAGCTCTTCACATCGATGCTAAAGTCCGTTTTGACAGTTTTCTAGGAGGTACCAATATGTTATGTATGCTTTAAACAACTCTTAAGTAGGTAATAGGCATTGCAGTGGCTTTCTAGCAAGCACTGAGTTTATTTTGGTAGCTCTCTAGTAGTTACTAGGCATTTTGAATCTGGTATGTTGGTAATCGTCTTATCATAGCTACTATTGTTCTTAAATATTTTATGAAGTGCCTCAATCCTTCTAATTGGGAATTCTGACTTGAGGATGCCCACTAAGGTAGATCTTGATGTCATATGTATTTTGTTGGCATTCGAAGGTAATGACCTTTTTGGCTTTGTGAGAAGAGATTATGTTGTCATGGTTCTTCTAACCATCTGGGGACTCAACTTTGTTGAAAAAAGTGGTCTTGGGCTGAAATGTTGTTCATCTATCCTTTAAGGTGCATAGATGGCTATGGGATGTGAAATTGTCTTTTAAAATTCTTTTGGCTGTTTGTTTAGTGTCAATTTTGTGAACGAAAGGTATTCTAATAATCTTATTGATGGCTTGGAAGGTTTAATTGGCTCTTTTTGAAGTTTAAGGGCATTTTGGTAATTTTGTCTAGCAATTTAGGTTATTGGACTAGTATTTTTGGAGCTTTGGTAGGGTTATAAGTAATTTGGTAACTTAATTGATAATTTTGGAGGGCCAAAGTGACATGTTTGGGCTTTAATGAGGTTTGGGGTAGTTTGATAATTAGGTTTAAGAGGCCCAATTCCCCTTAGTCTGTTAGCTTTCAGTAGGCTATCAGACAATGTGTTGTATGTACAAACCATTTGATCAAGTCCAACTTTGCAATACGAAGGATAGTTTATATAGATCTCATTGGTACGTACAAACCATCTCCCCTATATAAAGCCCCCTCGCTAGTTTTGGGCCCATTTTTTTATAATTTTCTTATTGACTTTGAATGAATTGTTGTTGGATTTTGCGATGTCTCTATATGATTGTTGAACTATCTTGCAATATTTTTTTAAAATTTTTTGGAAAATTAATTTTCATAATTTTTATAAACTTTTCAAATAATTTTTTCATCACCCAAACCAATTGTTTTATGACCTCAGACCTCTTGTTAAGTAATCTGACCACCTGCATCTCACAAAATATCAGGTTCTTCAGCGAATTAAGTATTTACTTACCTTGGGTTGCTACTTTGATTTATTCTCTTGATTTCCATCTGACCTTGATATATGTGCTCTTCCTTCTTTCTCATTTTTATTTTTATTTATTATTATTTTTTCTTTTTAGGGTGACGTGTCCTATCAGAAGGCAGGCAGGCGATGAGCCTAGTTGGGTCACTCTTGCGAGTTGTAGTCCTTTTAGAGTGACTGGGCTCATGCTTCTTCTTCGGACGTTGCTAAAGTGGACCTTATGGATCAATTCAATGATTAGTCAAGCACTAGCTGAGTGCTGGATAGACACTAACCACACCTTCAATCTACCACTAATTAGAGGGTTGATGATCATGCCAGGAGACTTTAAGTATATGACAAGGATTCATTTTGCTAACATCCCTCTCCTACTCTAGTGTACACAACCTAATGTTCTAAAGGGATTATGTCTTCTAGCTCTTTTACTCCATTCCCTAGCTCAAGAGAAGCCAAACCTTCATGTGATCCATCATATAGGCAGGTGCTCCCCGATTTACTGATATTAGTCTAAAGGAGGTGGTGGGTCAACATTCTTATTGCTTCTCATTGTACATTATGTTGGGGATACTATTCTCCAATGCCTCTAATGTAATTGAGATTTTTTTGGTGCCAGTTCTAGAGGACTTAAGGCTCCTTCACCATGTTGACTCAAGGTTCGCAACACTAGCCTATTAGTACCAGTTACAAGATCGGTGTTATTGGGGCAAGTGGTACATGTGTGGTGGCTTGAGGGTACTTGTTGTGAGTACTTCTTAACCCTTCTTTGTGTTTCTATTTCTTTTTACTATTTTTAGGATAATATTGTGTTCTTTGATAAGCTTGGACCTTCGAGCTGGTCTTGCTAGTGGGGAACAACCACATAGCTGACATGAAGGGCAGTTATCCCCCTTTTCATTAGGGGGAATACTGCACCTCATGCAAAGTCCTCCGTAAATGGTAGTCATGCTTACTTTAATAACCTCACCCTCCAGCAGGTATTACCATCCTACAAAAGGAAAATTATGTTAGTTTTAACCATTTATTCAACATTCCTTGGATTTATACTTATAGTGATTGTTTGCTCTCATTGTAGTTGCTTTTTGACTGGAGGGGACCCATAAAGGCATGGCCACAAGAGGTGGTATAGGCAGAAGGCCTTTTCTTTGGGCAACATATGATGGTAGGACACTATCTTCGTTAGTGGTATCTAAGGAGTGGATTCTCCATTAGTGAGAAGGATTTCATGCTTGGTCCATCCTTCAGTGTTCTCCATCGGAGATGTTTTGGCCATTAAACTTGAAGGACGGTATGGAGCTCTAGGTGATGAAGCGACACGTGCTAGGGGAGCAGCTCATCTCAGACTAAACTCCATATAGGACATAAATGATTAAGGCCCTAGTCGGTATATTCCAATTATCAAAGGCGACTATCTGAGCATTTTTGCAATATAAGGCAAATGAAGGGTCGTTCTTCAGTACGAAGCAAGAGGGACTACCATGCACATTACACGGAGGGCCACTACACCTGCTCCTATTGCTTAGGACCATAAGAGGACACGTGAGTCTACATCTAGAGAGTTATAGCCCACAGTGGTAGGTGAGATAGATCCCATGTCAAATAGCATGGTGGAGTCCTGTATGGCATCTTTGACAAGATTGATGATGTCATTACAATTTACTCAAGCAGCTGCACCTTCTAGTTGGCCGATACCACCCATATGAGTTTCTTTCATTTTTACCCCTATTACTGCTAGTTATAAATGGAACCTATGTTACTAAAAGCATCTTCCCTTCTTTTGAAGATCCCCCATATCCAGGTTGAGGTGATGGTAGACTTGATTATCACCTTGAAGAAGGTTGTGACATAGTAGATGTGATCCATATAGGTTAGTAACAAATGCTAGTAATAAATGAGAGAATATGCATACATGTTTATGACTTGTGCTTTAGTGTGCTTCATCCTACCCATTCTAACCCTTAAGTTTCTTACAGGAGTTAATGCGTGATCTTCGAGATAGGGATAAGGGCTTAATTAAGGCTATAGCCTAGATAAAAACGTTAACCAGGATGGCTAATGATGACTCTAATGGCTAGTATGTGGCCACTGATAGAAGGAATGATGAAGAGACACCCTCAAGGACTAAGGAGGACTGCATGAACCTAACACTTCTAGATCTCTTGGGATTTTTTTCTTTTCAAACTAGTACAGTACATTTCAGAACTTTGTTGATTTTCTACACTATTGTACTTGGCATTTGGGTGATTTGAAAGCCCCATTGATTTTTAGATTTTCACTTTGATAGTAAGACCTTCTAGGACTCACTAAGGTGATGGAACTTCCATTTTTGTCAAATTCTAAAATTCTTTGGTTCTTTTAATGCGTAATTTTAATTCTACCCCCCAGTTCTATCTTTTGAATGTATATTTTTGAGCTCTATAGTGGTTTTAGTCAAACTAGTGGAATCTTATTTGCAACTCCATCTTTTTATCAAATAACGAGGGCCTTTACATTGGTAATGACCCCAAGGTATGGCATATGGTTAGACTAGCAGGGGGTCCATTTAAGCCTTGCACAATTTCAAAAACTT
Source organism: Omphalea diandra (assembly GCA_949677035.1). Taxonomy (NCBI): domain Eukaryota; kingdom Viridiplantae; phylum Streptophyta; class Magnoliopsida; order Malpighiales; family Euphorbiaceae; genus Omphalea; species Omphalea diandra. Next base: position 48,956 of record CATIWR010166855.1, on the reverse strand, counting down.
TAGTCCTAGAAAATGGTCGAGGGACTAAAAGTAAGATGATACATTGGTACAATCCCTAGAAAAAATGAAGTTGCCATTCGACATTGGTCAGGATAAAAATCTTGGAAAGATAAAATCTAAACCTAAACTATGTCAATTAGAAGGCCCATTTCATCTTCACCTCATAAGAGATCAGGTTTAAAAATTGGGTAAGGCTTGGGAATGAGGCTAGGTAGCCCAAAATCACCTAAATATTGGGATCTAGCCTTCGGACATCTTTGATTCACTTTTAATATTTAATTGAATTTTTTATTAGTCTAATTAATAGTCCTAAGCATGCATTTAATCGCAATCCATTTAAACAAATCAAGTCAAGAACTTTAAGAGGGAAGAGGTCATGCATCATGACAAAAGGGTTATTATGCACTTCACCATCCATACATAACATTCTAAAGGGGGAGTGGGATTATGTGACTTTGCATGGGGGGTTTAGCATGCATTATCATCTACTCATTTAAGCATAATCATCCATAATCATGTATGATGATAATCAAGGCAAAATTCATGGTCTAACTCAAGTAAGAATGCCTACACCCAAAGAAAGAGAACATGTTAGTGACTAACAAGAGGAAAGTGAGCAAAAGAAAGCAAAGGAAAGAAAATAAGGTCCATAATAATCATCTTACCACATCTCTAAAGTCAAGGTGCCTAAGCATACATCTAAGTTCATAATACCACATCCCTACATCACATGGACAATAATAAACATTTATACACAAGTATATGCATCACAAAGGGCAATGGAACCATAAACATGTAATGTAAAACATAATGGAGGATCTTCAATGCCTAAAGCTAGATCAACATGAAAGGATCCTTGGATTGATGAATCCTCCCCTTATGTACCTCATGAAGAGCTAGGCATCCATGTGAATGGCCACCCATAGTAGGGGTTGGTATGCAATTCAAAGAAAGGAAAAAGAAAGTGTAAGGCCAAGGTACTAGCTATGTATTCCAAGCACAAACACAAACAAAAAAGGGACTCTTAAGGTTAATAAAACCTTAAGTTCCTCACTTGGTCACTGCCTTGAGCTGGTTAAAATAGAATCAAAATCATCATCAAACCAATATGAAAGAACATCAACATTATTTTAAATAAACCATAAAAACCACTTTAAAACCCAGTAAAACCCCATTTTAAATGAATAGAAGTCCTTGGTTGTTTAACCTTACCTTCTTTTACTAATAGAGTGATAAAAAAACATAAAAAGATTGCCTTGATAAAAGAAACTTGAATGAGAAGAGAAGGGTTTTACAAGACAATAACCAAAAAAACAGGGTAGTACAGCTTGCTAATAGGGTTGTACAACCCAGAATGGTGGGTTGTACAACCTACATTAAGGTTGTATAACACCCAAATTCTAGGTTTTTTTTGAAAACTAAAAAGAAAAGAAAATGGGGAAGAAGATGTAATGACCATTTTCATTTGCAAATCATGACATTCATATCCAAAAATACATATGCATGAAGGTTGATTCTTCACGCATACTCAATCTAACATGTACTTAATGTAAATATATGTTAACAAATGTTCAAGGCTAGTGACCATAAACTAGTTCCTATCTAGATATATGGTACATGTAAAGGAAGAGTTGTGTTCTAGCTGATGACTTATATTCCACATGTCTATATGTAAAACTCTATGCTCAAAGTATCCAAACCCTATGCTTTAGTATTTGAAAAACATAATTGCAATTTGGTGAGTTATGACTCAATGAATAAAAACAATAATTAGATTCTTATGGGCAACCAACAATCAGATATCAACAGGATACATTACAAGTATAAGAATTGACTTTACAAGTGCAAATGCAATAGATTGATTTCGTCATGACCTTGTAAGGCAAACACTCTCCTAGGAATTCATGTGATTCAAATGACATTTGATTTTGCTGGCCAACATATAAAAAGTGAATTATTTGATCAATAAAATGTGCAAATAGTACATATTGGTCCCTTTTCCAAGTGATTTGCAAGTGTTTGACAAGCTGGTCACAATATCCTTTTAGTTCCATATGTAAGTGTTCATTCATAATGGTATACTAAGTAATCATTAAGACTATATAATTCATACTTGACTTGTATTCACATGTAAAATGTCACAATTCAATCACATATTCATGTAATAGAACATAATCCCATCGTAAATTCATCACATATACACATTAGAATCCAATTATGGCTTTTACTCTCCTTTTGATGTGACTAATCTTTATGGTAGGTTTGGTCCCTCTCTTAGGCTTCCTCAAATTGTTGAGATCCTAACATTCAATACATACATGGTTATAAGTATGTCAAAATGATTACGAATGTTTGGTATGCAACTATAGGCATGTTCTATGCAAGTGGACCTAGTTTTATACATATTTTCATTACAAGATTGTTTGACCTTGCTACAGTATAATTGTAATAACTCATACTATATCTACCTAAATGACTTGATTTTTTTTCTAAATAAACTAGATACATAATGATACAACATAGTCAAGTTTCAAGTCAATATAAGATAGAAAATGTAACGACCATTTTCATTTACAAATCATGGCAATCATGTCTAAAAATACATATGCATAATGGTTTGTTCATCATATATACACAATTCAACATGTATTTAATGAATATATATGCTAACTAATGTTCAAGGCTAGTGATCATAATTTGGTTCTTATCTAGATATATGTATATGACACAAGGAGAGACAGAGTTGGAATTCAACCGATGATGTATGGTCCATGTGTCTTTATGCAAAACTTTAAGCACCAAAGTATCCAAACCCTATGCTTCAGTATTTGAAAAACATAATTGCGATTTAGTGAGTCATGACTCAATGGATAAAAACAATAATCAGATTCTTATGGCATAATTAACAATCAAATATCATCAAGATACATTACAAGTATAAGAATTGACTATACAAGTGCAAATGCAATAGATTGGTTTTTGTCGTGACCTTGCAAGGCAAACACTGCTTTCAAAAATTTATGTGATTCAAATGATATTTGATTTTACTGGCTAACATATAATAAGTGAATCATTTGATCAATAACATGTGCCAATAGGACATATTGGTCCCTTTTTCCAAGTGATTTGCAAGTGTTTGACAAGCCGATCACAACATCTTTTTGGTTCTGTATGCAAGCATTCATTCACAATGGTATACTAAGTAAACATTAAGAGTATATAATTCTCACTTGACTTGCATGCATATGTAAAAGGTAACCATTCAATCATATATACATGTAATAGAACATAATCACCTCACAAAATTATCACACATACACATTAGAATCTAATTATGGTTTTTACTCATCTTTTGATGTGGCCAAAATTTACAGTAGGTTTGGTTCTCTCTTTAGGGCTTCCTTAACGTGTTGAGAACCTAACATTTGATACATACATGGTCATAAGTATGTCAAAATGATTATGAATGCTTGGTATGCAATTATGGCATGATCCATACAAGTGGACCTAATGTTTATGCTTATTTTCCTTATATGGTAGCTTAACCTTGCTACCCTCTCATAGTAATAACTCTATATATACTTATCTAAATGACTTGATTCTTTTTTTAAAATAAACTAGACACATAATGATATAACATATTCAAATTTTATATCAATATAAGACATAGAAAATATCGTGAATTTTTGAATTTTTCCTTATTTCAATGTCATCTCAGTCTGAGTAGCTCTTACATTCTCGAGTATATCTCAAATTGTACAAATCCAATTACAAAAATGATTTACCAAAAGTTACAAAACACATAATGAAACATTTTTCTTGTTTTACTCATTGTCTAAGTCAATATATAAAGTCACCAAAATGAATGACCAATCTTAGGGTGAGCAGGTTTTAACATATTGACAATCAGTCACAATGAAGGGGAAATATCTCAACAACCATGTTAAATTTGGAAAAAAAATTCTACAAAAATGTATATCAGACATAAATATACAACTTTTAAGTTTTTTCCATCATAAAAATCTAATTCTATGGCCCTAAAATTATTGAAAAATAGAATCATAAGACTGATGAGGTTTCATCAGGTTTAAGGTCAGTCACAATCAATGAGCCATATTTCTTTCCACATAACAAATCAAGCAAAATTGCTTTATGGATATTTATAGGGGCTATATCCCTACAAATTTCATGTTTTGCACTTTGTTTGAATCAAAACATAAGGTCATCAAAATATATGAAAATAAAAAGACTGAGGTGATTTTGGTTGGTTATGAAACAACCCTAATGATGGAGCCATATCTTTTCACGCACACCAAATTAAGCAAAAATGTTTTATATGAATTTAGGTTGGACATAGAGCTACAACTTTCATATCTTGCACTTTCCCTAATTCTTCTTCTAGTGTTATGAAATTATAGGTATAAAATTTTGCTCTAACAATAAAACCAATACAATCAGCTCTTCTTCCTCTTGAATTTCAACTTCCATACATGAGCTCTACCTCAAATACTCCATAATGTCATGAGGGAGTAATTTCATGTGGGAAGAAGATAAATTAACTTACCTATATTCCCATAACCAGAAAAGCTTAGGATTCCTTCCTAGACATCACTCTCTTCTCCCTCTCATTCTTCTTCTTCTTCTTCTTCTTCTTCTTCTTCTTCTTCTTCTTCTTCTTCTTCTTCTTCTTCTTCTTTCTTTTTTCCTTAGCTCTCTCTTCCTTCTACTGCCCCTCATGTTTATCCTTTTTATTCTGATACTAAAGGATAAAAAATCCACTTATAAACCTATTATAATAAGACAAAATCATGGTGTCTCATTTCCATTGGTTGGAAGTTCAATTTTTCTCTTTTAATCCCTCTTCTTCACTCCTTCATCACCTCCATCCATCTTCTAATCCCCATATACTCCTTATACTTTTAAATAAGCTCTAAAACACCATTATTTATGATGTTATAACATGCACACAACATAAGATAATTTGCCATGTAACAATACAAACATTATATATATATGTTCAAGTGTGCCAAATGCAATGGTGCAAGTGTCATCATCATACTTATCCAATTCACATATGTAAATGATCATTTATCCATTGCATATGTTCATGTGGAATTGCAAATTATTTATGCAATGAATAGATTCATGTAAGAATGCCAATGAATGTGGATAGGGATGTTACATTTCTTCCCCTCTTATGAAGCATTTCATCCTCCAAATTCAATACTTGTAATCAAATATGGATATTGTCGTTTAATATTCTTTTCGGTTGCCCATGTAGTAGCTTCTTGTGAGTAGTTTCTCTATAACACCTTAAACAAAGGGATTTCTTAATTTCATAACTATTTTGTCTTATAACCAATGATTTTCATTGGTTCTTTAATGTAATTTACATCATCTATAATCGTTATTGCTGGATCCCTAAGTATATGTGTAGGATTAGACCAATACTTTTTTAGCATACTCACATGGAATACATCATGAATATGAGCCATCTTCGGTGGTAGTGGTAGCTGTAAGCCAATGGATTGATTCTTTCTAAGATCTCATATGGTCCTATCTATCAAGGACTCAATTTCCCGTTCTTGCCAAATTGAATTATTCATTTCCATGGTGAAACTCGAAGGAACACTTTGTCTCCCACCTTATATTCCATTTCGCATCTGTGTTGCTCTTGATTATCTTCACCTTGTCCATAGTGTCTTGCACTAGTTCTAGCCCTTTTAAAACACACATCCCTTCTTCATCCTAATATATAGGACTTTGACATTTTCTTCCACATAATGCTTCATATGGTGCATCTATATACTGCTATGATAATGATTATTATAAGCAAATTCAATCAAGGGAATATATTCATCCCATGCATCTTTGAACTCTATCACATAAGCTCAAAATATGTCTTCAAGTGTCTGAATTGTCCTTTCTAATTTTTCATCTATTTGACGATGAAAAGCAGTACTGAAACTCAACTTAGTACCCAAAGCTTATTGCAAACTAACCTAAAATTGAGATGCAAATCGTAGATCTCTATTCGATACAATGGACATTGGAATTCCACGTAATCTGATAATTTCATCCACATATTTCTTGGCTAAGTGCTTAAGTAAACTACCCCATCGAATAAGCAAAAAGTGAGGTGACTTAGTTAGTCTATAAATGATCACCCATATAGCATAATTCTTCTTCAAAGTCCTCGATAACCCATATACAAAGTCCATGGTTATTCTTTCCCATTTTCATGCTAAAATTGTCAATGGTTTCAATTTTTCAGCTGGTGTTTGATGTTCCGTTTTGATCTACTGACAAGTCAAATATGTTGAAACATAGGCTACTGCATCTTTCTTCATTTTAGGCCATAAAAATGAGATCGTAAGGTATTATACATTTTCGTCATTCTTGGATGCATGACATATGAAGCATTATGTGCTTTCTTCTAGGATTTCTCTTTGTAAGTTATCAACATTAGGCACACAAATACAAGAACCCAACTTCAATGCATCATTTCGAATATCAAAATCACCATGTCTCCCCTATTTTACCATTTCAATCATTTTATGTAACTTTGGATCCTTGCCCTGTGCTTCTTTAATTGAATCATGCAACATTGGTCTCAGTTGAAAAGTAGCAATCAATACCCCATTCTTTTGTATGTTTAGTTTCATATTCATAGCTTGTAATTGAACTAAATAAGATAATGGAAATACTTGTAAATGAGCTACACCGCTTCTTGATTTCGTGCTCAAAGCATCAACAACCACATTTACCTTCCCTAGGTGATACTCAATGGTGCAATCATAATCTTTTAGCAGTTTTAACCATCGCCTCTGTCTTATGTTCAATTCTTTTTGGCTCATCAAATACTTCAAGCTCTTATGATCTGTAAATATCTGAAAAGTTTCTCCATACAAGTAATATCTCCATATTTTCAAAGCAAACACAATGACAACAAGTTTTAGGTCAAGTACTAGGTAAGATAATTCATAAGGTTTCAGTTATCTATATGCATATATAATTACCTTACCATGTTGCATTAAAACACATCCCAAACCATGATGAGAGGCATCACTATAAACTATAAATCCTCCATTATCGGTAGAAATGGCTAACACTGGAGCATATGTCAATCTATCTTTAATTCATCAAAACTCTCCTAACATGCTTTGGACCACTGAAATGCTACATTTTTCTAAAATAACTTAGTCAAAGGAGCAGCTATAAGTGAAAACCCTTCAACAAATCGATGATAATACCCAGCTAGTCCTAAGAAACTTTGAACTTCTGCAATATTCTTTAGGTTTCCTATTTTACTATTGCTTCAATTTTGATTGGATCCACCTCTATACCGTTTTAAGAAACTATATGTCCTAAAAATACTATGGTCAATCTAGAACTCACACTTGCTTAATTTAGCAAATAGTTATTTTTCTCTCAAAATTTGCAACACAATCCTTAAATGTTGTTCATGTTCCTCTTTACTCCTTGAATACACCAATATGTCATCAATGGACACAATTACAAATTTGTCTAAGTAAGGTTGGAACAATTTGTTCATAAAAGCCATAAACGCAGCTGATGCATTAGTCAAACCAAATGACATCACAAAAAATTCATAATGCCCATATTTGGTTCAAAATGTTGTCTTCGATACATCTGGGTTTGAAATTTTAAACTGATAATATCCTGATATCAGGCTAATTTTAGAAAACACCCATGTTCCTTGTAATAGATCAAACAAATCATCTATACTTGGTAAATGATACTTGTTCTTCACATTAACCTGATTTAACTACCTGTAATCAATATACAACCTCATTGTCCCATTTTTCTTTTTTAAAAAAATAATATTAGAGCACCCCAAGGTGACACACTAGGTCTGATGAATCCTTTTCCAAGTAGTTCCTGCAATTGAGTCTTTATTTCTCTCAATGCAGCTGGAGCTATCCTATAAGGTGGAATGGATATCGGTGCAGTTCTTGGGACTAACTCAATTGTAAATTCTATCTCCCTATCAAGTGGCAAAATAGGTAAGCCAGCTAGAAAAACATCTAAAAACTCATTTACCATGCAAATATTCTCAAGTAATTCATTTGTGAACCTTGTGTGCACCACATGTGCCAAATAAGCCTTACAACCACTTTTAATCATGCGAAAAGTCTTGATAGTAGAAATTAGACATGTAGGTACAATTTGCCTTTCCCCTTGAAACATAACTCTTGTATGATTTGGAGATTCTAGAATAACTTCCTTAGTAAAACAATTCATTATTGAATGATGTTTGGACAACTAGTCCATACCTAGTATCACAACAAGTTCACGGAGTGGCAACAAAACTAGATGAGCATTCAACTCAACATCATCAATGTGAATCACACAATCACGATATACCTTATCCATAATCATGACATATCTCAAAGGAGTACTAACACATAGATTAAAGCCTAAAGGTTGATGCTTACTACACAATTGTGATGCCATGTTCAATGAAATGAATGAATATGTGGAGCCAAAATCAATTAATGCATCAACTTTTAAATCATGGAGAAAAAGTTTACCAGTGATTACTTCTGGAGCAACAATAGCTTCTTGCCTAGTCATGGCAAATACTCTCGCTTGTGTCGGGGGTCTAAAACTCTAACCTTCTGATATGCTCATACTATGGCCAATTGTGGTTATTCTACCTCTGCCTTTGCCATGCCAAATGATACTCCAACTCCACTTGCCTTTGAAACTTCAACTGCAAACTTTAATGTAGCTCTACCTCTATCTCTACCTTCCTTTGACATTTTGGATCTTTCAAGATAATCTTTAAGCATATGATCAAAAGAATGACAAAAGTAGCACCCACCAGTTAATTTTCTACATTCACCCATATGTTGCTTGCCATAATGTACACATGAGGGTCATTGTTGCATAACTTAGCCTTGACCTCTGCCTACATATGATGAAACTCCTAATCCTTCACCTCTATAGCTAAAGTAACCACCCTTAGCACTAGGCTATGATGGCATATAATCTTCATGTTTACCTTTCTTTCTGTTAAATCTCCCACAAACTCAATAAGCCCTCTTTTTACTTGTTGCTCTATCCTTTCTTTTTCTAATCCTTCCACCTTAATTGCAACCACTTTTAGCTTGGTATAACTTTCAAGATCTATAATCATGATCTTACTTTTGATCTCATATCTCGGTCCCTCTTCAAACTTTTGACATTTATCTTTGTCAGTGGCCACCATGAAGGATGCATAATGAGATAATTGATTAAATTTTACTTCATACTCGACTATAGTCATCTCTCCCTGTATTAGGTTCATAAATTCCTTTCTTTTATCATCTTTATGTAATTATTGTTGAACTCATGAAGAAAAATCATCCCATGTAAGCATTGGAGGCTCGACATCACTCCCTAGAACGGTTTCCCACTAATCATATGCAACCCCCTGTAATAGCGACACTGCATAATCAAACTTTTCTTCTAGTATGCATTTCATCAAATTTAAAACACTTTGTGTTCTTTTTAGCCATGTCTTTGCCATTGATGGATTTGTGGTACCATTGAAGTCCACAACACCTAATTTTTTTTAATTTGGCATACCTTATTTCTCTTTAAATTTATAGACACTGCATTGTTGGTTCACCAATGCTATATTGTGTTACCCATGACATATGTGTTGTGCATGAGAATGTGTAGGAAATCTAACTCTATCAGTAGGTTGATCTCTTAATGATTGGCATGATGCTTCTATGGAATGCAAATCGGTTGACTCCTCTCTCCTTGGTGACCCATGGGTACTACCATGACTACCCTCTACTAATACCTTATAGACATATAAGACTATTTCATATGATAATGCATAAAAGTACAAAAGTAATGTCATGTTCATATGTATGTCTTTATGGAACCTGTCCCTGCTATGATACCAAAAACTGTAATGACCATTTTCATTTACAAATCATAGCATTCATATCCAAAAATACATATGCATAAAGGTTTGTTCATCATACATACACAATCCAACATGTATTTAATGTACATATATGTTAACTAATATACAAGGCTAATGACCATAAACTAGTTCCTATCTAGATATATGTACAGGACATAAGGAGAGAGAAAGTTGGAATTTAACTGATGACCTATGGTCCATATGTCTCTGTGCAAAACTTTATGCACCAAAGTATTCAAACCCTATGCTTTCGTATCTGAAAAACATAATTGCGATTTAGTTAGTCGTGACTCAATGAATAAAAATAATAATAAGATTCTTATGGCACAACCAACAATCAAATATCATTAGGATACATTACAAGTATAAGAATTGACTATGTAAGTGCAAATGTAATAGATTGACTTTTGTAATGACCTTGCAAAGCAAACATTGCTCCTGGGAATTCATGTGATTCAAGTGACATTTGATTTTACTAGCTAACATATAACAAGTGAATCATTTGATCGATAACATAGACCAATAGGACATATTGGTCCCTTTTTCCAAGTCATTTGCAAGTGTTTGACAAGCCAGTCACAACACCTTTTAGTTTCATAGACAAGTGTTCATTCATAATGGTATACTAAGTAATAATTAAGAGCATATAATTCTCACTTGACTTGTATGCATATGTAAGAGGTAACAATTCAATCACATGTACATGTAACAGAACATAATCATATCATAAAACTATCACACAAACGCATTAGAATCTAATTATGGTTTTTACTCACCTTTTGATGTGACCAACCTTTACGATAAGTTTGGTTCACTCCCTAGGGCTTCCTCAAAGTATTAATATCCTAACATTTGATACATACATGGTTATAAGTATATCAAAATGATTATGAATGCTTGGTATGAAACTATGGCATGATCCATACAATTGGACCTAGTGTTTATGCATATTTTCCTTATATGGCAGCCTAACCTTGCTACACTCTAATTGTAATAACTCTAGATATACTTATTCAAATGACTTGATTCTCTTTCTTAAATAAACTAGACATGTAAGATACAACATAATCAAATTTTAGTTCAATATAAGACATAGAAAATGTGATGAATTTTTGAATTTTGCCTTATTTCAATGTCATCTCAGTCTGAGTAGTTCTTATATGCTTGGGTATATCTCAAATTGTATAAATCCAATTGCAAAAAAGGATTTACTAAAAGTTACAAAACACATAATGGAACATTTTTCATGTTTTACTCATTATCTAAGTCAGTCTATAAAGTCACCAAAATGAATGACCATTCTTAGGGTGAGCAGGTTTTCAAGATGTTGACAATCAATCAGAATGAAGGGGAAATATCTCAACAACCATGTTAATTTGACAAAAAAAATCTATAGATATGTATATCAGACATAAATAAACAACTTTCAACTTTAACACATCATCAAATTCTGATTCTATGGCCCTTAAATTCTTGAAAAATAGAATTATAAGACTGATGAGGTTTCATTGGGTTCAGGGTCAGTCACAATCAATGGGCCATGTTTCTTTCCACACAAAAATCAAGCAAAATTACTTTACAGATATTTAGAGGGGATATAACCCTACAAATTTCATATTTTGCACTTTATCTAAATTAGAACATATAATTTAGATAATATCTCTAATTATATTAATTACAAATAAAGAGAATACTAAACCCCAATTTTACTTTAGCACTATTCTATGTGTGTAACCCTGTAGGTTCACATAAAGTTAGCAATGGCCCAAAAATCTATTTCAGCTCATAAGTCATAAGTGGTCTCTAGTAAAACATTATGACTACCTAAATTGTGTGGAGGTTAATGAATCGACCTAACCTATTTTACCAGTAATATTACAATCCTTTTGTTACATTATATCTTAATTGAACGTTAGGCATGGATCATGTCATCTTTATTCTTTCTCGATCTCTAAGTAAATTAATGTAAAATAACATTGATAAACATTATTAATTCATTTTTGCCTAGCCATTAAATCTCTTCAGTCTAACTTATCGAAGGGCCTAGAGATATATTGCTCATAAATATATGAGAGACAAATTCTTTCTCAATTACTTATTTTCCTATATATCATTTACTTTATGTTCAATATTAATCTATACAATTATCTTGTTAAAGATAATGTTGGATTGTATCAAAATATGAAGTTCATCATATTAGAATCCATGGTGATTTTTAGGTTAGAGGATTAAGTTAACATTATTGTATGAGAATCACTTATGACTGTTTATCCAGGTAGTGTTTTCATAGTGAGTCGGGCCAATATAATGTTTCTTAAACATATATCTATTTGTTTGTCTCAATATCACATATCCATGACTAGTAAAACATAATCACCAATCAAACACATACTAGTTTTTATTCTTTATTATACTAATAATAATGATTGATTGAGGGCAATTTAGAATAGCATTCTTTACACTGAAAGGTTTTTACTATCCAGTTATGTACTTGATGACATTAGGTAGAATTAATTATTCATGAAATTAATAATTTAGCTGTAATCAAAATATAAAAAAGATATTTAATAAAATTGCAACCATGACATTATTAAGACAATATCCATTACAAGAATTGGCCTAGGGCACATAACTAACAATTGCTTTGGCACTTCCTCCTTAACCAACTGGGCCTACTCAGGTCTCATCCTCTAAAGTTTTTGCTTTATCGATTTCATGTAAAGGTAGGTCAAAATTCTATGTTTTGTGATTCGCTTTAAACTGTTGTCATATCCTCATACATCGAAGCAAAGACCCTCTAGTACTTTTGAAGTAGTTATTCAAATTTCCTTCACTCATTTGATATGACATCACTAATAGTGAGCAAGATTTTTAGATTTTCTTATGTGCCAAGATTAAATGCAGTGGTATGCACAGAATTAATGTTAAATATGCTCATGAAATGAGCAGTTATGCACACTACCATCATGAAACACATCACACAAGTTTTACCATTCATGACCTTAAACTTATAGAGGAATACTTCATCATCTTCAAAGAGACTGGAAACAAGAACATCAGTAGTATCAAGAAAATCAACATCATCTAGTGGTTGGCAAGAGTTTCATTGACTTGATTCTTCTCCTCCCTTATTCATCCCCTTATCATCAGTCAAAACCATTAGATCAGTACCCTGTGTAGAATCTACATCTTTCCCATCTTCTGGACTAGTAACAACTTCGTTAAAACTCTATATCATTTTATCATCCCTTAGCTCAATTTTTAGAAAGCTCTCCTAAAGTGTCATACTATTCGACATGGCTGGCCCAGTCTTTGTCACTTAATCCAAGATTTTCCTATCATCTACTTTCTCAATGGAGTTGACAATTATGCTCTTGATATCCTCTAATTTTATCCTTATATAAATAGCCTCAGTGAACTTACACAGTTTGGTATACTCCCATTTTGAGTCCACAAAGAATGCATTTTGCTTCATCAAATAAGACTTCTTCTTTCCAAGATCCTCTTTAGTGGCCAATAATTTTTGATCTTATAGGCATTGCTATTGCTATTCATCAGTGATCCTTTTTTTGTCATCCCCCTGGCCATGTAGACTAAGGACCATATAGAACCATAGATCAACTTGACTCTTGGTCATCCTTGGTTTTTGTAACATGTTTGTCTTTCTCTTCTTCTTTTCATCCTTCTCTTCTGATGAATCTCAATAATTCTGATAGCCCAGCTCACAAACAACTATATGGAAAAATGCCTTTTCAAGCTCATCTACACCATCATCGAACTACTTCTCACCCTTAATAGTATCTTCCTCAACCTTTCCAATGGCCTTTCCATCTTTCATAAAGAAATTAGACAATGGTCCACATAGATCCCTCACTTATAATTTTAACCCCTTACCATGGTACCTAAGTCCTCTTCGAGTAGTCTAAGTACGAATTTCAGGAAATTCTAACACATCAGTGGAATTTTTCCTTAACCCTTGACCTGACAGAAAGTTCATGTTCTTTATAATTCCCATCACCTTTGGATCAACCCATTTATTTGTGACCCCTGTAACTTAAAACCCCCTAAGGTATGGAACATCCATATGTAGTGCCAACATAATTTCTCCAACCTCTACACAAATAGTCACAATCTCACCTTTAAAGGGAATCTTAATTTTTTGATGCATAATGGAAGGCACACCTTTCAATGGATGATTCCATGGTCTCCCCAATAATTGTGAAAAAGTAATAAGAATTTCAAAGATTATAAACTCCGCCATCATCTCTATGATTCTAGTCTTTACCATGGTCTTGAATATACCTCAGACTGGCCTCTTACTATCATCATAGGCCTGAATGATGTTATTTGATTCCTCTAAGTCTTTCTCTAACAATCTAAACTTGTGTAGCAACTTTAAAGGACATATGTTAATTTTGAATGTATCATCAACCATCACACATGAGTACACTTCCCTTCCACCTCGGCCCTAATGAACAGAGCCAAATTATGGTCCCTTTTTTTTTGTGGCAACTCTTCATTTATAAAGGTGCTTTTTCCTTTGTGGGTGACCAAAGCAATAACATCTTTTGAAGTAGCTTTACTAGAAATCATCAGGCTGGATAGAGCTTCAATGATAACTTTTTTATTCCCCTAACAAGTAATAAGCAATTCCCATAAACTAATATGAGCAGGTACCTTCTTCAACTATTATATGATAGCTTATCATCATTATTTTCTATCATAACAAGTTTGTCCATCTTCCTCTTAACTCTTAGGTCCTTGAGGGCCTTTATATCAAGGTAGCATTTCTCACTTTAAGTTACATGGCTCACTTATTCCTCCTCCTTCTCTTTATTGCTCTCATCTCATAGCTTGACCATCCTTTGCCTTCTTGCTTCCTCTGTTTTCTCACCTAAACTCTCCCATGGATTGATAGTGTGAACCACAATAGTAAGGCTCCTTGGTACTTCTTAAAAGGTAGCCACAACAACCATTTCATGCATTTTAAAATCTATCATAAATGCCACTTCATTAGGAGGAGGGACATTACAATAGTTTGGGAGAGGGTTTCCTCTTATGCTCGATTTTCTAAAGTTTAGTAATACAATCATCTTATTATTGATGAAGTCCTGAATCTCATGTCTTACCCTATAACAATCATTAATACCGCGCCTAGCTTTTTGATGAAAAACATAATAAGTGGTATCATATCCCCTAGGCAATAGATTAAGAGGTGGCCTTGGTGCTAAAGGCTTTAATACTCTTTTCTTTTGTAATCTTTTGAATGCATTTGAAAGAGGCATCCCTAAATTTGTAAACTATCTCAATGCCTTAATTGTATTCATGTTGGTTGTCTTACCCCCTTCAGCTGAGTCTATAACACGACACTTCTTCTACCCCTATATTACCTCTTTGACTCTTACTTCAACTCCTCAGCTTACAAATTAACCTCCCATATGGTCTTCAAAATTCCTTACCAACATTTCCTTAATTCTAGTCCCGATATTGAGTAGCACCCCTCTGACAATCATTCAAACCTATTCTCTCTCTATTGGTCTAGTAGTGGCCTAAGAGGTTGTCTTCTTACATCTCTTAATAGAGTCATTAAAGCTTTTACCAATTTTATGCTTCAAAGACTCCAAATCCTGTAGAGTGACCTGTACATTTGAATTGCAAGCATAGTGTTTCACAAAAGTTTAATCCTACCTAACAATCTTTGGCTGATTAAAATATTAGGTCTTAGCAGACCCTTCTAATGATAGCTCAAAAATCTATAGAACAGTGTCTGTCAGCACTTTAGAAGCCTTCATAACAAGCACGTATGAATAGATACAGCTCTTGGCATTCTGAGTTCTTGTGAACTCTGGGAGCTAAAGCATGCAAAAATTAGTTGGGAGCTTCTCAGGTTGCAAGCAAGAAATTCATTGATATTTTTTCCCCTTTCTAAGCCTTTAGCACCTAAGGCCTTTTGAATTTTTTCTAACTACTTGGCAAAGGCATCAAAACGAATGCTCTCCTTCTCACTCTCTATGCATTTATCCAAAGTGCCAATGGTGCTTTATATTTCCTTGGCGAGCTTGCTTTCATGATACTGTTTCATCCTAAATAGATCATCATCAATCACCACAGGTTAGGGTGCCTCCATAGGTGCCTTCCCTTTATCATTTTTGCTAGTAGAGGCATCTTTTTTTTTTTTTTTAAATCTCATTAAAATGACTATTTACCTCTTTAGTAATCCTCTCTTCCATTTTGCTACAAAAGTTAGCCATCATCTTATCTAGAATCTCTAGTGGTATGGTTGGTTCCATGAGTGCATCAAACTCAACGTCTTACTTTTCCTAGCAAGTTAGTTGCCCATTCTCTTCCATGAAGGTTTGGATGAAGCTATGATAGTTGCAAGATAAGGGTTTTTAGTATGATACATGTATAAGTAAATGATGCATGTGGGCATGACATGCATGATATGACCACAACATTTACATAAGATCCTTCCAACCTTATCCCTCACACACATGAGGTCTGAAGGCTCTTTCCTATGAAAGGTCTCACTTTTATACCAATTAGAGATAGAGAATAAGTGTGGTCACCTCGGACCAAGAAAAGGCCAAACCTTCAAAAAAACATACATAAACGAACTATATAATTACAAGAAAGAATATATATTACATTAAGGACAGGGGAAATCCCTTTAGCAAGGAAATAAGGATCTACATAATTATTCTTCACATGGAAAGGTGGAGGAAACATAAGTATTTACATCAGAGGTATTTATTGTTGGGATTTATAGAATAAATGTAGCAGAAAAATAAAACTTTTCTAAATAGAATCCCACAAAGGATTCATGCAATTCAATTAAATTGAAAAAAGGGATGTGAAAACCTTACCAAATTGAATAAGAAAGACGAGGTTGATGAAAGGTAGAGAAAAGGTTTACATCGGTAACATCCAACCTCGAGCTTAGACTGTATATTGTGGGATTAAGATGCTACTAAGTTTTGAACATTCTCTGTAGGTATCCACACAATTAAGCTTTCTCCAAATCAAAAGTGTGCTATCACTAGGATTTTTTCTCTCTCTAAAACATTTTCTGAAAATGTGAATATTGTATACATATTAAAAAACCTAAAATATGCATATATATCTTAATTGTTAAGATATTTTATGTCAACTATATATCTTAAAAGATATAGAAAATAATATTCTATTTCATTTTAACCTTTAAAATGAAATAAATATATAAAGTAATTTAGATAATATCTCTAATTACCTTAATTATCAATAGAGAGATAGTAAAAACCCAATTTTATTTTAGGCCTATTCCATGTGTGTGACCCTATAGGTTCACATAATGTTGGCAGTGGCCCAAAACTAATTTTGGCTCTCAAGTCATAATACCTCTCATGTAAACATAAGTATTTACATGAGAGCTATTTATTGTTGGGATTTGTAGAACAAACACAATAAAAAAAAATAAAACCTTTTTTAATAGAATCCCACAAAGGATCCATGCGATTCAATTAAATTGAAAAGAAGGATGTAAAAACCTTACCAAATTGAATAAGAGAGACGAGATTGATGGAAGGTAGAGAAAGGGTTTACATCGGTAACACCCAGCCTCGAGCTTAAAGTGTAGATCATTGAATTGAGATGTTAACAAGTTTTTGAACATTCTCTGCAAGTATCCACACGATTAGGCTTTCTCCAAATCAAAAGTGTGCTAGCACTAGGGTTTTTTCTCTCTCTAAAACATTTTGTGAATATTTTATAAATATTAGAAAACCCTAAAATATGCATATATATCTTAATTGTTAAGATATTTTATGTCAACTATATATCTTAAAAGATATAGATAAAATAACATCATGTTTCATTTTAACCTTTAAAATGAAATAGATATCTAAAATAATTTAGATAATATCTCTAATTATCTCAATTATCAATAGAGAGAGTAGTAAAAACCTAATTTTATTTTAGGCCTATTTTATATGTGCGACCTTGTAGGTTCACATAATGTTGGTAGTGACCCAAAACCCATTTTGGCTCTCAAGTCATAAGTGGCCTCTAGTAAGACATTATGACTACCCAAATTATGTGAAGGTTAATGATCCAACCTAACCTATTTTATAAATAGTATTATAATCTTTTTTATCACTTTATATCACAATTGAACATAAGACATGGATCATATCATCCTTATATAATTCAATTATTTCATGATCTTTAAGTAGACTGATGTAAAATGACATTGATAACCTTTATCAATTCATTTTCGCATGGCCATACTAATTTCTTTAGTCTAACTTATCGAGGGGCCCAAAGATATATTTCTCATAAATATATGAGGGACAAATTCCTTCTCAATCACTCATATTCCTTTATATGATTTACTTCATATCTAATATCGGTCTACATAATCCTTCGATTAAAGATAATGTTGGATTTGTATCAAAATATGAATTTCATCATATTGGATTCATAGTGACTTTTAGGTTAAAAGATTAAGTTAATACTATTGCATGAGAATCACTTGTGATTGATTATCCATGTAGTTTATAACAAGTTGATCTAACACAATATTTCTTAAAATGTATTTATGTGTTTGATTTAATATCACATATCCATGACTAGTAAAACTTAGTCATCAATCAAACACAAACTAGTCTTCATTCATTATTATCCCAACAATAATGATTGATTGAAGACAATTTAGAATAGAATTCTTTACACTTAAAAGGTTTTACTATCAACTCATATATTTAATGACATTATATGGAATTAATAATTCTTGGAATTTATAATTTAGTCACAATCAAAATATAAAAGAGATATTTAATAAAATTGCAACCATGACATTATTAAGAAAATATCCATTATAAGGATTGGCCTAGGGCACATAACTAACATTACATCAAGGGGAGTAGAGGAACATGTTATTTACATT
Organism: Omphalea diandra; assembly: GCA_949677035.1. Taxonomy (NCBI): domain Eukaryota; kingdom Viridiplantae; phylum Streptophyta; class Magnoliopsida; order Malpighiales; family Euphorbiaceae; genus Omphalea; species Omphalea diandra. Next base: position 30,087 of record CATIWR010166855.1, on the reverse strand, counting down.
GGGGGATACCAAATTATATTCCTTGAAGAACCATAACCCTTCCTTTTAGGGGAGAAATGAAAAAGAAAGAGGTATCCTACTCTAAGGTGTTATTGGCTCCTATATGCGCCTATTGGTTGAAATGGTTATTGGAGTTGATGGATCCTACAAGCTTGAGGGACAATCATCATAACTCCTCATTCAATATACCCAAAGTACTAGGCTTATGAGTGATAGACCCTTCTCACGATCTCCTAAGCCTGAATGGAGCTTAAGTCTCAAGTTTAAAGAACCTATCGGTTTATCTAAGGGTAGACCTAGTGCATGTGGTGAAATGTGGAGACTACATGAATGCAATGAACTTAATTAATAACAAGTTTAAAAAATTAAAGTGAACCAAAGATTGAATACAAAGCCAATTTCAGATTCCTAGTGGAGTGTTACACTCAAATAAGTGGAATCTTACTTACGACTCCATTCTTTTATAGATCTTTAGTGGATTGAGAGGACGAAGGGTCTTTACATTGGTAACAACCCCAAATTGTCACGTGTTGGATCAATAAGGAATCCTTTAGGCCTTACAAAAGTTCAAAGCCTTATGTCCAAAGTGGTGGTCATAAGGGGATAAAGGCAGGGCAATATATTGTTATCACCCCTAGAAATTTATGGAGTTGCCACCTGACTTTTGTCGGGATAATAATTCATGTAAAGAAAAATTTAAACCTAAGATAAGTTAATTAAAAGCTCATTTCATCTTAACCCTATCAAAGATTGGGTTCAAAAATTAGGTATGACTGAGGGAAGAGATTAGGCACCCCAAAATTGCCTGGATGTTGGGATCCGGTCTTCAGGCATCTTTGGTTCATTTCTATCATTTTAATCAAGTTATTAGTTAGTTTAATTAACTATCCTAAATATGCATATACCACCATTAAATCAAACAAATCAAGTCATCAATTACAAGGGAAGGGGGTTCATATGACATGGCATAGGGTATGAAATACATATCCATCATTCATCACATATCATACATATTCATCTCAAGAGAATGGAGGCATGTGACATGGCATAGGGTATAACATGCATATCCATCATTCATCACATATCATGCATATTCATCTCAAAGGAATAGCAGGCATGTGACATGGCATAGGGTATAACATGCATATCCACCACTCCTCACAAATCATGCATATTCATCTTAAGGGAATGGCGGTATGTGACATGGCATTGGGAATAACATGCATATCCATCATTTGTCATATATCATAATCATCAAAGATGATCATAGAGACCATCATTCATGGTCTAGCTTAAGCAAAACACCTACACCCATAAGAAATACACAAATTAGTAATTAATTATAGAAATAAGAAAACAAAGATAAATAAGTAAAATCCATAATCAATACCTTACCATTTTTCCAAAGTTAGGTACCCAGCATATTTCTAAGTCCTTAATCATAAACATCCCAACACATGAAGAATGTAACAAAGTCAAGCAAACACAAATGTGTGAAGCATGAAGCATGAAGAAACATAAACATGAAATTCAAAAACTTTTAAGGATCCTAATGGCCTAAAGCATAATCATCATAAAAAAGGTCCTAGGGTTGATGAAACCTCTTCCTTATTGCTCATAAAGAGCTTAACATCACCTGCATTACTTCCCATCAAGAAGGTTAGAATGCCATTCAAAAAGGGTGACACAATAGGCCATAACACATGTCAAATAGCATAACCAAAATGTAAACAATCCCTACTTAATTCCTAAGGTCCTTAGAGTGGCAAGATCCCTCACTTAGTCACTGCACTTAAAAAATTTGTTTGCTTAGTGATAAAAGTTGTTATCGCTAAAGAGGTAAATTTCATAGTTAAGACTACTTAGAGATGGACTAGCGATGAAATTACGTCCATCGCCAGACTAGTCCTCGCCAAGACTTAACAATAGACACTTCAGTCCATTGCTAAAGTTAGTGAAGGAATAACAATGAAAATTTTTATCACTATTCCCTTAATAGGCTTAGCGATGGAATAACAACACAATTTTCCTTTGCTAACCTTAGTGATGAAAATTTCCATTGCTCATGTTGTAGCTTTTCAATGGCTTTTTTGTCATAATTTCATTGGTGTTCAATAGGTATTCCATAGTTAATCCATCGCAAGGATTTTATTTAATAATTTTTTATATTAAAAATTTTTTGTTATTAATTTTTTATTTGTATTTATATATGAAATTGTATTAAAAATTAATATGGAAAGGAATGCGATATATAAAAAAAACTATTCATTTTTAAAAAATTAAAATAAATTTATTATGTTCACAATAACATTGTACATATAAGATATATAAATATGAAAAAAAAAACCTAATCATATCCATCCTAATCATCTGGCTTCACAAAATAATCGTCCTCTGGATGTGAAGGTGATGCTAACCAAATTTGACAATGCATGTCATAGAAGTTAGCGTCTCCTGCATGGTTTGTTGCATTATTGATCAAACTCATGCTGAAACTAAATATGAATCTCATCTTGAGGATTACCTCAAAGCTCTTCTCAAACCTCATTTTGGACCAACAACCTAATACTCGACACCAATTTTGAATTTGGAGTCATATGTGATATGGGTGAGAAACATTGGAATGAGTGGCCGAGGAGGCAACCTAAGAGAGGGGTGAATTGGGTTGTAAATAAAAATAAACATTGTAGAAACAAACACACAAATCAAACACAGAGATTTTTATAGTGGTTTTGTAATGTGCCTACTCCATTTCCTACAAGTTTTATATTTTATACTTTCTTTAACTCCTCTTCTATGGTTATGAAATCTTAAGTGCAATAATATACTCTAATAATAAAACCAATAAAATCAACTCTTATTTCTTTTAAGCTTTAACCTCCATACATGAGCTCTACCTCAAATTACTCCATAATTCTTCCTAATCATGCATGTTTAAGTTGTTATGAAGGAGGAATTTCATATGGGAAGAAGATAAAATCACTTACCTCTTTTGCCAAAAACTAGAAAAGCTTAGGGTTCCTTCCTAGGTAGCTTACTTTTTCCCCCTCTTCTTCTTCCTTCCTTCTTTTCTTCTTTGGCTCTCTCTTTCTTTTATTACCCCTCACATTTTTACCTCTCTAATCTAATCTAAAAGGAAGAGAAATTTAATTTGTATACTTACTCTAATAGGATAAAATCATGATGCTCATTACCATTGTTGGGAGTTTAATTTTATTCTTTTAGTCCCTCTTCTTCAGTCCGTCATCACCTTCATCCATCTCCTAATCCCTATAGACTCGTTATAGTTTTACATAAGGTCTAAAACACCATCATTTGTGATATTATAACATGCACACAACATGTGATCATTTAACATGCAACAATGCAAACCTCACATCTATGCTCAAGTGCCCTAAATGCAATGGTACAAGTGTCATCGTCATGCTTATCAAATTCATATATCTAAATGATGGTTTATCTAATGCATATGTTCATGTGAGATTTCAAATCATTTTTCACATGAATATGTTCATGTAAGAATGCTAATGATAGGGATGTTACACTAAATGGTCCCTATGATCTCCCATGGTTAGCGTTTAGTGACCACATTATGTGGTTGCTAATGTCGTCACTAGTTTAGTGACCACATTCATGTTGTGGTCGCTAAACCTTTTGTGACCATGATTTTAGTAACCACATTTTATGGTTGTTAACCTGATTAGCGACCATTTAGAGACCACATTTTATGGTCTCTAAATCCTTCTTTTTTTTTTCGCAGTGCTGGTGAAATTTATAAATATATCTAAGTGTTCATATCTATAAATTTTAAATCTTGACTTTCACTTAAATTATTAAGATTCAAATCTTGACTTATGTTAAGATCATGATCCCTAAAAACACTTGCTTTTTAGCTAGATGTCACCTTAACCTGAACAAAAAAAAAAATCATAGCTAAAATCTTACTTGCATGAATTAACATAAATGATCAGAGAACATAATATAAATATGTGATGATACCAAAATTGTCAATATGTCACTGTTGATAGTTGTTGATTAATGTCCACCTTCATCTCTTTCACAACTAGACCTTCTTCCTCCCCAAACTTATATACTACCATCCCAACCTATTGTTATAATGACAACTCTATCAAAATTATTTTGATGAACTCAAATTTTAAGGATTTTCTCTATTTGTTAAGAGTTTGATTTTTTTCTGCCATAGTTTTGTTACCTTAAATTTAAGGTTCCCTAGTCTCACCATCTTTTCTTTCCATGGTTTCTTTTTAGCACTCTCTCATTTTCCTTTTGAAACCATTTCTACATCCACTGACCCATACTACCATTGCAATTTTGAATCTTCCTTTCCATCATTTTTATCATTTGCTAGTCCTTTTAGCTCTTTTTAATTATTTTATTCATTTAATCCCTAGGTTATTTTGTTTGCCTTTAGTTTTCTTATAATCACATCCTTTATTTCCCTTGTTAGCTTTTATTAAATTTTGTTTTTGTTGCCTTATCTGTGAAAGACTATAGAGCTAATCTATTTTTTTCCTTAGTTGGTATCAAACATGGAGAACCTTACTAGGAAAGAAGTAAAAATAATTGATTTGGATAAAGTAAGCCATGAGAACCCAAGTGTTGATCCCATGGATTCTATCTATAGTATTGAGAGGTTGGTAACAAATCATTAATATAATAGCTTCACCTGTATTGATGCAATGAAGAGAGCATAGAAAGCTAAATCACATTTGAGTACAACAGAATGTTATAATAACCTTTTTCTATTCCAATTTAAGATAGGGGGAAATGGAGTTGATATTGACAAATAAAATTTACCATTTTGATAATCACATATTTGTAATAAGAGTGATTAGTGAGGAAGAATAGACTTTTGCAGTTTTAATTAACTTCATGTCTTTAAGGGTCAAAGCATATGATTCTCCAGTTAGTTGTTTAATAAAAATTCTATCAATGCAATTGCCAAACAAATTGGCGATCTAGAACAAGTAGGTTTATTTTGTGCATTTCAAGGTCTCATGTAATGTTAATGGACCCCTTTTAAAAGGACTTTTTATGAAAATCAAAAGGTAAAATTCTATGAATCCCACTGAAATATGAATCTCTCCCTGTTTTTTTATATTATGGATGAATAGGACATTCTTTAAGACAATGTTATGGATATGATGATGATGTGGAAGAGACTAACTAGGCCAAACTCTAATGTGGCTCTTGTCTTAAAGCTTTACCCCTCAAAAGACCTAAGAAATACCATGAAAATTCTAAATTCTTTAAACTAGACATAACCTAAAACATTTTTTCATTGACAAAGCTACTCACAAAACACTTCTTTTGAGCATGTAGACCCCCTATCTAGACCTTCACTTACATAAGCCTTATTCACAGCTACATCTTACCAAATTGCTCTCAATGACCACTTAAAACTGTCAGAAAGCCATACTACACCTAATGTCCTAATCCAAACATATTTAGCTAATATTTTAACTCCACTCCTTTCTTCAACACACCTTAAATTTTATAATGATCAATAAGAGTGGTTAACACCTTTATGTTAAACACATCTCAACCTCCATTGAGTTGTACCCAGCCTACGGATATGGTGATAATAAAGAACTATTCATTTTCATCCTCATTCCAGCTATGTTTACTTAGTTCATCAAGATCCATTAATGAGCCAAAAGATTTCTTCATTATGTTTATAGTAAAAGGAACCAAAACTAAATAAACATCCAATAAAGCTACCATAGAATACAAACAAAGCCTCACGCCAAAATCGAAAAAACCACTAACACTAAACCTCTCCCTAAACAACATCACAATCCATACCAAACGCAAGCTTGACCTACTTTCTAACCTTCAACTCCATATCCCTCAACTAAATAAGCTAAAGATGATGATATTATGGATGTTCCATGCCTTTTGATTTCATCAATGGAGGTTGTGAAAATGTAGCTCCACTAGTAATTATGAGTTACATAATGAGGAACTGTTGTGGGCTTAAAAACCCACATTTAGTTTGAGCACTTAAAAAGGTTATTCAATCTAAGCTCCCTAGATTAGTTTTATTGATGGAAACAAAGCTAGTCTCTTCGAAAATGACAAAGATTCAAAATGGTTTAGGTTATGATAATTTTGTTATTATGGAGATTGGATTATGTATGTTATAGAATAAGGATTGTAATATGCAGGTTTCCTCATCCTCGCTACATCATATTGATCTCATTATCAAAGAAATAAGAAATAAATGGGAGTAGAGATTAGGAATTTATGGCTGGCTAAAAGATGCAAATATACATAAAACATGGGATCTTATGATTTCTTTAAGCAAGGAGTAGACTTTTCTTCCTTAGTTATGTATTAAAGACTATAATGAGATGCTTTTCCTCATGAAAAACTAAAAGGAGTGATGGTGGATAGCAACAAATTCATTGGTTTTCATAGTGCTCTAAAAAATTGTCAACTAGATGATTTGGGCTTTATTGGCTATAGTTATACATGGTCAAATGGTCAATCAGACAATAGGAATATTCAAGAAAGACTAGATTGTTATTTGGGTAATATGGAATGGATCTCAAAATATCTGAATTATAAAGTAGAGCACATGTTCTACTAGGTTTCCAATCATTGTCCCATTTTCATTTCATAGTTTGAACCAAAAGGACCTAAAGTTAGGAAGAAAAAATTGTTTAAGTTTGAGAGTATCTGGCTCTATAAGGAGTCTTATACAAAGGTGGTTGAAAATGCATATAAGAGCTAATACACACTAATCTTCTCTCAATATATTTTGGTTAAAATTAATTTCTATGGGGTAGCATTGAAAGATTAGAGAGAACTCATTTTGGTAATGTTCCTCAGTCTATCTAGGCTTATAGGTAAGAGTTGTCTTTATTATAATGCAGGCAATAATTTGAAGACATAATCAAAGAAGTGCATTATGTTGAAGCTAGACTTTATGTCTATTCAAAAAAGAAGTATGTGGCATCAAAGGGAGAGATCTAATTAGTTAAAAGATGGTGATAGGAATACATCTTATTTCCACTAAAAAACTATAGGTAGTAAGTGAAAAAAGAATAGGGTTGACAAAATTTAGGATGCAGCTAGAAATTGGGTAAAGGAATAGTCTAATATTGTTAAAGTTTTTTTTTAGTATTTTTAGTCTTTGTTTTCTTTTGGAAGAGAATTTGAAATGGATAAAGCTCTTAGTACAGTCACTCTAAAAGTTAATGCAACAATAAATGACTTCCTTACATCCCCATTCATAGAGGAAATTTGGAATGCTTTATCTCAAATGCACCCTTTAAAAGCCCTTGGTCTCGATCAAATGCACCTTTTAAAAGACCTTGGTCTCGATGGTATACCTACATTATTTGTGACATCCCTATCCTTATGCACCAACACCTTCACATGAATATATGCATTACATAAATGATCATTTATATATGTGCATTTGATAAGCACGATGGGAACACTTAGACTCTTACATTTAGGGCACTTGAATATAGACGTAATGTTTGCATAATTGCATGGCAAATTGTCATATATGGTGTGCATGTTATAATATCTTAAGTAATGGTGTTTTGGAATTTATTAAAAGTATAAAAAGCATATGAAAATTAGCAAAGGGATAGAGGTGATGAAGGAGAGAAGAAGAGGGACTAAAAGTAAAAAAAGAAACATTGGACTTCTAACTAATAATAACAAGCCATCATGATTTTGTCTTATTAAAGTAGATATATAAATTGAATTTTTCTTCCTTAAAGAGTTGATAAGAGAGGAAAAACATAAGGGACAACAAGAGAGAGCTATGAAAGAAAGAAAGAAAGAAAGAAGAAAAACAAGAAGTAAGCTAGCTAGGAAGAAACCCTAAGTTTTTCTAGTTTTGGCAAAAAAGGTAAGTGATTTTATCTTCTTTTCATATGAAATTCCTCCCTTATAACATTTTAAACATACGTAATCAACAATAATTATGGAGTAATTATAAGTAGAGTTCTTGTACTAAAGTTTGAAGCATAGGCGATACTAGAGCTAAATTGTGTAGGTTGTATTGTTAAAGCAGACTATTCAACCCAAAATTGGATAACCCTAGAAGAGGAATTAGAGAAATTTTAAAACATGAAATTTTAGATCTATGCCTCATATAAATTCATGTTTTTGCTTAATATGGTGTGTGTATGAAGAGTTATGGCTCTTTGATTAAGACCAGTTCATAACCTATTGAAACCTATTTAGTTTGGCCTTGTTCATATGTGTTGTTCACCTTTTATGTTGATTTAGACAAAGTGTAAAACATGAAAGCTATAGATTTATATCCTAAATAAGTTTTGTAAAAACAATTTTGCTAAATAATTTGTGACTAAAGAGATTATTGCTCCTTGATTTATGATTGATCCTGAACCTAATGAAACCTACTCAATCTATTAGTTCTATTTACCCAAAATTTCATGGCCCTAGAATGGGAATTAGGTAAGTATAAAACATGAAACTTTTAGTGTTATGCCTCATATAAATTTCTATTAAATGATTTTTCTAAATATGTTATGGGTGAAGAGATATTGGTTTATTAGTATGATAGATTCATAACATATTGAAACTTGCTTAACTTAAGATTATTCATTTAATTTAATGACATTATATTATAAATTAAATGAAGTGTAAAATATAAAAAAAATGGTTATTTATTTATTTTATAGTTGATGATAAATCAATTTTACATTGGATTTGTATAATTTGAGATATGGCAAAGATCATAAGACCTAATCAAACTGAGGTTACATAAGAATATGGTAGAATTCAAAAATTCACCATATTTTTCGCAGGTCTTATATTGACTTGAATTTTGACTATATTGTATTAATATGTGTCTAGTTTATTTATAAAAAAAAGAATCAAGTTATTTGGATAAATATATCTAGAGTTATTATAGTCAGAGTGCAGTAAGGTTAAGTTGTCATACAAGAATAATAAGCATAAGTACTTAACCCAATTGCTTGGAACATGAACATAGTTGCATATCGAGCACATATTTAGAATCATAAATGTATCAAATGTTAGGATCTTAGCACATTGAGGAACCCATGAGAGACATTGAAACCTATCATGAAGATTGGTTACCTTAAAGATGAGTAAAAATCATAATTAGATTTTAATGTGTATGTATGTGATTTAGACTATGACAACATGTGTATATGTAATTGAATTGTGATATTACATTTGTAAATGCAAGTCAAGTTTAATTATATGATCTCAATGATTACTTGTTTATACCATTGTGAATGAACTCCTACATATGAAACTAAAAGGATGTTTTAACTTGCTTGTCAAAGACTTGCAAATCACTTAGTAGAGGGTTCGATATCTGTTATTATGGCACATATTATTGATCAAATGAATCACATGGTATATGATAGTTAACAAAATCAAATGTCACTTAAATCACATGAATTCCTAGGAGCAATGTTTGCCTTGCAAGGTCATGACAAAATCAATCAAACTATTGCATTTGCTATTGCATAAGTTAATATTTGTACTTGTAATGTATCATAATAATAATTGATTATTGATTATGTCATTAAAATCTTATTATTATTTTTATTCACTGAGTCATGACTTACCAAATTACAATTATTTTTTTAGATAATGAAGCATAATGTGTGGGCTATTTGTAGCATAAATTTTTACATATAGATACATGGAGCATAGACCATCAGCTGAATTTCCATTCTCTATCTATGTGTGTCATGTACACATACCTAGATAGGAATTAATTTATGGTTACTAACATTAAATGGGTTGTACCTAATTAGTTTAGATATGTACATTAAATAAGGAAATTAACATGCCTTTTGTGTTGTGTATGAATGACGAGTTCATCATTATACATATGAATATTAGGTAATGAATTTCATGCTTAATAAATAGGAAGGAATGTTACAATTTTTGGGATCAGAACAGATATAGGTTCCATAAAGACACACATATGAACATGACATAACTTTTACACTAGTATGCATTATTAAATAACATAATCTTAAATGTCTATAAGGCATTAGCAAAAGGTAGTCATGGTAGAACCCATGACTCATCAAGGAGAATGGAGTCAGTCGATTTGCATTCTATAAAAGCATCATACCAACCATCAAGAGATCAACCTGCTAACAAAGTTAAATCTCTTACACATTATCATGCATAATGCATACCTCATAAGCAACCATAATATAGAACTTATGAACAAATAGTACATTATCTAAAAAATCAAAAAGAAAAAAGGTATGACAAATTGAGAAAATAGGGTGCAGTTGACTTTAAGATATTACAGATCTAGCAATGGCAGAGACTTGGCTAAAAAAACATAGAGAGTTTTGAATTTGATTATGTAGCATCACTGTTACAGGAAGATACACATGATTAGTGGGAAACCATTCTAGGCAATGATGTACATCCTCTAATGCTTACATGGGATGATTTTCTTCATATGTTCAATAATAATTACATGCCAAAAGTATTTAAAGATGATAAAAGAAGAAAATTTCTAAATCTAAAATAAAGAGAGATGACTGTAGTTGAGTATGAGCTAATGTTTAATCAATTATCTCATTATGTATACTTTATGATAACCACTGATAAAGACAAATATTAAAAGTTTAAAGAGTGATTGAGGTATGAGATCAGGAGTAAATCACAGTTGTAAATCTTAAGAGTTATATCAAGTTAAAAGCTATTGCAATTAGGGTGGAAAGATTGACATAAGAAAGGACATAATAATGGGTAAAAAGGGGACCTAATAAGTTTATAGGAGATTTTAGCATAAAGAAAAGTATGTGGAGATTATATGTGATCACAGTTTAGTGCAAAGGTGGTTACTCTAGCTATAGAGGCAAAGGATTAGGATTTTCATCTCATGCAGGTAAAGGTCAAGGTCAAGCTATGCAACAATAACCTTTATGTGTACATTGTGGGAGGTAGAATATGGGTAAATGTAGGAAACTGATTGGTAGATGGCTACTTTTGTGCATCTTTTGATCATATGCTTAGAAATTGTCCTAAAAGGTCTATAGGATTAGAGGGAGGCAGCGGTAGAGCTGTATTAGAATCTACGATTGAGGTTCAAAAAGCAAGTGGATCTAGAGTATCTTTTAGAAGGGTAGTGGCAGAGGTAGAGTAACTACAGTTAGTTAGGGTATGAGTAGATCAAAAGGTCAGAATTCTAAACCCTAAACACAAACCAGAGTATTTTCCATGACTAGGCAAGATGTTATCGCTACTCTAAAAGTTATCAATGGTAAAAAAAATTTCTCCACGATTTAGAAACCAATGTATTAATTGATCCTAACTCCATACATTCATTCATTTCATTGAACATGGCATCCTAATTATATAGTAAGCATCAACCTTTAGGTTTTAAACTATGTGTGAGTACTCCTTTGAGAGATGGGATGATTGCATGTAAGGTATGTCGTGATTGTGTGATTCCTACTAATGACATTGAGTTGAATGTCAATTTAGTACTATTTCCACTCTATGAATTTGATGTGATAATGTGTATGGATTAATTAACCAAATATCATGTAATAATAAATTATTTTACAATGGAAGTTATTTTGGAATCTCCACATCAAATAAGGGTTATGTTTCAAGGGGAAAGACAAATTGTTCATGCATGTCTAGTTTCTACTATTAAGGATTTTTGAATGATTAAAGGTAGTTATGGAATTTATATAGCATATGTGATAGACATAAGGTTCACAAATTAATTTCTTGAGAACATTCTTTTGGTAAATGAATTCCTAAATGTATTTTTAGTTGACTTACCCGGTTTACCACTTGACAGAGAGATAGAATTCATAATTGAGTTAGTTCGAGGAATAACACCAATATCCATTCCACCTTATAAGATGTCTCCAGCTGAGCTAAGAGAATTGAAAACTAAATTATACAATTAAATTGAAAAGGGATTCATCAAACCTAATGTGTCACCTTGAGGTGCTCCAACGTTATTTGTTAAAAGAAATATGGGACAATAAATAGGTGGTTGAATTGAGTTACTATTAAGAATAAATATCCTTTTCTAAGAATAGATGATTTGTTTGACCAGTTGTAAGGAGCATAGGTATTTTCTAAACTTGACTTGAAATCAAGCTATTATCAACACAAAATTTCAAGTCTAGATGTACAAAAGACCATTTTTTGGATTAGGTATGGGTATTATGAATTTTTTATGATGCCATTCAATTTAATTAATACACCAGTTGCATTTAGTGCTCTTATGAACAAGGTGTTTCAGTTTTACTTAAATAGATTTCTAATTATATTCAATAATGACACATTGGTGTATTCAAAAAGTAAAGAGAAGCATGAACAATATTTGAGAATTGCATCATAAATTTTGAAATAAAAATAATTATTTGCTAAATTAAGCAAGTGCGTGTTCTGGATTGATCATGTGGTATTTTTGGTACATGTAGTTTTTGAAAGGGCATAGAAGTGTAACTAAATAAAATTAAATCAATAGTAAAATAGGAAACCCCAAAGAGTTTTGTAGAAGTTTGAAGTTTCTTAGAACTAATTGGGTATTATCATCGATTTGTTAAAGGTTTTTCACTTATAAATGCTCCTTTGACCAAATTAATTTAAAAAAAATACAGCATTTTAGTGGTCTGAAGCATGTTAGAAGAGTTTTGATGAATTAAAAAATAGATTGACATTTGCTCTAGTGTTATCCATTCCTACAGGTAATAGAGGATTTATAGTTTATAGCACTGCTTCTCATCAAGGTTTGGGATGTGTTTTAATGCAACATGGTAAGGTAATTACATATACATCTGGATAACTAAAGTTTTATGAATTAGCTTATCCAATACATGACTTAAAACTTGTTATTGTTATGTTTTCTTTGAAAATATGGAGGCATTACTTGTGTGGAGAAACTTTCCAGATATTCACATATCATAAGAGTTTGAAGTATTTATTGAGCCAAAAAGAATTAAACATGAGACAAAGGCATTAGTTAACATTGCTAAAAAAGATTATGATTGCACCAATGAGTATCACCTAGGGAACCTAAATATGGTAGCAACTGCTTTGAGTGGGAAATTAAGAAGCAATTTAGCACGTTTACAAGTATTTTCATTATCTTATTTCATTCAGCTATGAGTTATGAATGTAGAACTAAACATGCAAAAGAATGGGATATTAATTGCTACTTTTCAAGTGAGAAGATATTATATGATCAAATTAAAGAAGCACAGGGCAAGGATTCAAAGTTACAGAGAATGATTGAGAAGCTAAAACATGGGAAGAACATGAATTTTAATATTTGAGATGGTACCTTGACGTTGAGGTCTCATAGTTATGTACCTAATGTTGATAAGTTGCGAAGAAAAATCTTGGAAGAAGCACATAATGCTCCATATGCCTTGCATCTACAAATGACAAAAATGTATATCACCCTGTGAACTCATTTTTGGTGGCCCAAAATGAAGAAAGACATGGTAGCTTATGTTTCAAAATGCTTGACTTATCAACAAATCAAAATAGAATTTCATACACTAGTTGAAAAATTGAAACCATTGATGATTCTAGTATGGAAATGAGAAAGACTAACCATGGACTTTATATATGGGTTACTGAGAACTCTGAAGAAGAATGATGTTATATGGGTGATTATTGATCTATTAACTAAGTTAACTCACTTTTTGCCAATTTGATAGAGTAGTTCACTTAAGCACTTGGCTAAGAAATATTGATCAAATTGTTAGATTACATGGTGTGCATGTGTCTATTGTATCAGATGGAGATCATTGACATCTCAATTTTTGGTGAGTTTACAACAGGCCCTGGGTACCAAGTTGAGTTTTGGTACTTCTTTTCATCCTCAAACAAATAGACAATCAAAAAGGATAATTCAAACACTTGAAGACATGTTTTGAACTTGTGTGATAGAGTTCAAAGGTGTATGAGATGTATGTATTGCCTTGATTGAATTTGCTTATAATAATCATCATTATAGTAATGTATAGATGGCACCATATGAAGTACTATATGAAAGAAAATGTTGAAGTCCTATCTATTAGGATGAATAAGGGATGTGTATTTCAAAAGGGCTATGACTAATACAAGTCATTGTGAATAAGATGAAAGCAATTAAGAATAAACTTAAAGTAGCACAAGATAGGCAAAGAGTTGCTTAGACCAACACAGAAGATAAATGAAATATAAGGTGGGAGACAAAGTATTCCTTTAAGTTTCACTATGAAAATGGAATAATTTGATTTAAAAAGAAAAGGCAAACTAAGTCATCGATATATAGAGTTGTATGAGATCCCAGAAAAAATTGGTCCATTGGCTTATAGGTTAGCACTACCACAAGAGATGGCTCAGATTCATGATGCATTTCATGTGAGTATGGTTAAAAGGTATTAGTTCAATCCTACATATATACTTAGGGATGCAACACTAACAATTATATATAATATAAATTATATTAAAGAACTAGTAAAAATTATTGGTTATAAGACAAGACAATTATGAAATCAAGAAATCACTTTGACTAAAGTGTTATGGAGAAACCACTGACAAGAAGAGGCCACATGGAAAACCGAAAAGAATATGAAATGACAATATTCATATTTATTTACAAATATTGAATTTTGAGGATGAAATTCTTTAAAAGAATGGAAGAAAATGTAGCATCCCCATCCTCATTCATTAGCATCCTCACATGAACATATGCATTGCACAAATGATCACTTAAATAGGTGCATTTGGTAAGCACGATGACAACACTTGCACGATTGCATTTGGGGCACTTGAATATAGATATGCTATATAGTTGCATGAAAAGATGTGATATATGGTATTCATGTCATAATATCTTAAATAATGGTATTTTAAAACTAATTAAAAGTACAAGTAGCATATGGAAATTAGTAGAGGGATAAAGGTGATGAAGGAGTGAAAAAGATGGACTAAAAAGGGAAAATTAAACTTCCAACCAATAGTAATGAGCAACTATAATTTGTTCTTATTAAAGTAGGTATATAAATTGAATTTTTCTTCCTTTAGGAGTCAATAAGAGAGGAAAAATATGAGGGGCAGCAAAAGAAAGAGAGAGCTAAGAAGGAAAGAAAGAAAGAAAGCTAGGAAGAAACCTTAACATTTTTAGTTTTGGCAAAATAGGTAAGTGATTTTATCTTCTTTTCATATGAAATTCCTCCCCTATAAAATGTTAAACATGCATAACCAGTAAGAATTGTGAAAAAATTATAGGTAGAGTTCATATATGTAAGTCATTAAAAGCGTAGGAAATACAAGAGCCAAATTGTGTTTTCTTAGTAGAGTAGATTGTTGCACCCAAAATTTCATAACTCTAAAAGAGGAATTAGGGAAAGTGCAAAACATGAAATTTGTATATTTATATCTCATCTAAATTTAAGTAAAGTGTTTTCACTTAATACATTGTGTGTGAAGAGCAATGGCTCCTTGATTAGGACTAGTTCATAACCTATTAAAACCTCGTTAGTCTGGCATTATTCATAAATTTTGATGACCTTATAGGTTAATTTAGACAAAGTGTAAAATATAAAGGTTATAGATTTATATCCCATATAAATGTTTGCAAAATATTTTTTTGAATAATTTATGAGTGAAGTGAAGAGATATTGCTCTTTGATTATGACTGACCCTGAACTTAATGAAACATACCTAATCTATTAATTCTATTTACCTAGAATTTCATAGCCCTAGAATAAAGTGAAAAATATGAAAGTTGTAAAGTTATGCCTCATCTAAATGCTAATAAAATAGTTGTGCTAAATATGTTATGAGTCAAGAGATATTACTCCGTAAGTATGACCGATTCAAAACCTATTAAAACTTGTTTAGCCTTAGATTATTCATTTGACTTGATTATCTTATATTCTAAACTAGACAAAATGTAAAATAAGAAAAATGTTACTTTATATGTTTTTATAGCTTTAAGTAAATCAATTTTGCAATTGGATTTGTACAATTTAAGATATGTCCAAGATTATAAGACCTAATTAGATAGTGATCACATAGGAATAGGGCAAAATTCAAAAATTTACCATATTTTTTTGTAGTCTTTATATTGACCTAAAGTTTGATTATATAATATCATCCAAGTCTATTTTATGTAGGAAAAAGAATCAAGTCATTTTGATAAATATATTTAGAGTTATTACAATTAGAATGTAGCAAGTTCAAGCTACCATGAAGAATAATAAACATAAGTACTTAACCCACTTGCATGAAACATTATCATAATTGCATATTAAGCATGAAAACACATTTTGACATATTTATATTCATATATGTGTCAAATGTTAGGATCTCAATAAATTGAGAAAGCCCAAGAGAGAGGTTCAGGCCTACCATGAAGATTGATTGTATCAAAGGTGAGCAAAAGCGATAACTAGATTCTAATGTGTATATATGTGATTTTAAACCATAATGCTATGTGTATATGTGATTGAATTGTGATATTACACATGTGAATACAAGTTAATTTTTAATTATATGATCTTAATGATTAGTTGTTATACCATTGTAAATGAACACTTGTATATGAAACTAAAAGGATGTTCTGACTAGCTTATTAAACACTTACAAATCACTTAGCAAAGGAATTAATATGTTCTGTTATCGCAATGTTATTGATCAAATGAATCACATATTGTATGTTGGCCTGTAAAATCAAATGTCACTTGAATCACATGAATTTTCAAGAGCAATGTTTGCCTTACAAGGCCATGACAAAATCAATCAAACTATTGCATTTGCACTTGTATAGGTTAATACTTGTACTCGTAATTTATTGTAATAATAATTGATTATTGATTATGCTATTAGAATCTTATTATTATTTTATTCACTAAGTCATGACTCACCAAATTGTAATTATTTTTTTGAGACAATGAAGCATAATGTGTGGACTATTTGGAGCATAAAATTTTGCATCGCTCTCTCTCTCTCCTTGTGTCATGTATATATACCTAGATAGGAATTAGTTTGTGGTTACCTACATTAATTAAGTTGTACTTAACATATATGCATATTAAATAAAGTAATTGACATGCCTTTTAGGTTATGTATAATGACGAGTTCATCATTATACATATGAATAGTTGATACTGATGTCATGCTTAATAAATGGAAAAGGGTGTTACAATACTTTTTCAAAAATTTTAGAAATATCATAAATTTTGAAGTTTGTTTTGTTGCACTTGACATTTTTATTAATAGGACTCTAAATCATACTTTCATCACTCTAATACCTAAAATTAATAGTCCAACTTCACCGAAGGATTTTAGGCCTATTAGTCTTTATAGTGTAATTTTAAAGATTATTATAAAAACAGTAGCTAATAGGTTAAACTCTATTCTCCATTCAGTTGTTTCCTATAATTAGTCAACTTTTGTACTATGTAGAATTATCATTGATAATGCTTTTCTTTCTTTTGAGGTATTCGAATCTATAAAAAATAAAAACAAGGGTAAGAAAAGTTGACTAAAAGTAGACATGAACAAGGCTTATGATAGAGTAGAGTAGTTTTTTTAGAGAATGTGATGTTAAGGATTAGTTTTTCACTAGATTGGGTATTGTTAATTATGCATTGCATTTCTTCAGTTTATTACTTTATTATTGTTAATGGTTAGCCTGGTCACTCTTTTACCTTTTTATAAGCAATCTCCAAGGAGACCTTTTGTGTCCTTATCTTTTTCTTTTTTGTGTAGAAGCATTTTTAGCCCTAATTACTCTACCAGAATCTTGAGGCAAGCTACTTGGTATGAGTGTTTCATGACAAACTCTTTTAATTTTTCATCTCTTTTTTACAGATGATGTCATTTTCAATAGAGAAATAGGCAAGAGCTCTTAGAGATAAAGCATATTCTTTAAGTGTACAGAAAAGCTTTTGGTCAATAAATAAACCTTGACAAATCAAAAATCTTCTTCAATGCAAATGTTTTGGAGTCAGTTGTTAAATCATTAGCATTTGAGCTAGCAACGAAGCAAGTCTCTAATCATGCCAAACACTTAGGCTTAGCTATTATAGTTGATTAATCAAATAGGGACATTTGTAATATGATTGATGTGAAGGTGGCAAAAAAAAAATTAAACAATTTGAAATCACAAATCTTATCAAATGCAGGTAAGATGACTCTCATTAAATCTATTACACATGCAATCCTAACATATTTGTAAGTTATTTCTTGCTTCCTTAAGAGCTTTGTATGTAGTTGAACTCAATAATTTTTGGTTTTTGGTAGGTTTAAAAGGGGTCAAAAAATGATTGACTAGTGTTCATAGGACATTTTAGGTCAATTAAAATAAAAGGAGGGTTAGGATTTTGTGATATATCTTGTTTTAATATGGCAATGTTAGCTAAACAAGGGTGGCCCCTCTTAAATGATGATTTGTCCCTTCTAGGGAGAACTCTCAAAGCTTGCTATTATCCATGAATTTTTTTTGTATTGCTTTAGTGGGTTATAATCTCAACTATACGTGGAGAAGCATTGTTATGACTAAGGATGTTATCTCCCATGAGATTTTTTAGTAATTAGAATCTCAAATGAATATTTGGACTCATAACTAGCTTCCTTACCAATTAAATTTCTAAGTTCCATTTGATGTATAGCCTCATGAGTTTATTACTACTATTGAGCAATTAATACAGCCCAATAGTTTAAAATGTAATATATCTCTTATCAAGTCAACTTTTTAATTCTCCTATTGGTGATCAAATTATTGGTATGCCTTTATGTTCTCATTATCGCTTATATAAGCTGAGTTGGTTTAACACCAAAGATGGTTAATACATAATGAAGATGGGTTCTAAAGTTGCTAAGCTAGTTAAAGAAAGTCAAAGCGTAGTGGCAAACTCATCCTTATAGTCACTATGAAATTAGAGTTGGAATTTAAAAATCCCTTCCCCCTTTAAAGTCTATATTTTTCTTTGGAAACTCTTGTGTGGTATCATACTAATTAAAACATCTTTCATTCATCAGGGTGTTCAAGTGGATCATATGCGTTATATATGTGGTAATGGTATGAAAGATTTATTACATGCTTTTCGTGATTGTTACTAATGTTTTGAGTTTTGGTACCTTAGCCTATTTAGATTGAATTTCAAATCACACTTGTCTTAAGGTAGTCTCATGGATTAGATTTTGAACATTTGACAAAATTATCATGATAATCACCTTCAAATTTTTACAATACATTTATGGCTCATATGGTTCTCTAGAAACCAACTATTGTTTTAGAATAAGGGGATGGATTTTCAGTTTTGCTTCTCAACAGCACAAAAATGCCTTCTTCAATATGAAGTAACCCAATTCTCGACTGTTAGCTCAAGTGCGATTAATCGTTTTATGCCTTAGAATCTACCTCCCTCACAATGCTAGAAACTCAATGTGGATGCATATATTATCGATAAGTTAAGGATAAGAATAATAGCTATAATCAGAAGCCCAACTAGTGAAGTTTTGGTATTTGTTATGAAAATCTATGAATCTTATTATCTTATTGATTATGTGGAAGCCTTACTTGTTATGATGGCATACTACTTACAATTAAGCATCGTGTGCAGCAGGTAGTAGTGGAGTCAGATTGCCACAAGCTTTATAAGAGTCTCACTTCCACTTTAATGGACCTTTCTTATTTTGGTTCTCAAATTTTTAATATTAAACAATTGAGTGTTTCTTTTGATTTTGTATCTTTTTCTTAGGTTATTAAGGAAGCTAATAAGTTTGCCTGTGAACTTGTTCATTTTGCTTTTATCTTTTCATTCTTCTAATGCTGCATGTGTGGGACCTATCCCTAGCTAGATTTTGATCTTTGTATATGATGATTTTCCTTCTTTCTAGTTTTAATGAAGAAGAATTTTCCCTAAAAAAGTTATTTTAATGAAAAATTTAAGGTAAAAGGTGTATATATTTAACATGTGTATTTTTGTTGGATTCAAAATAGGTACTCCACTTGATATACTAGCATCATTATTGCCAGTTACATTAGATTCCTATGTGCTTCATGCAATCAAATTAATTTCATCCTTTCAATTGATTAATTCTTGTTACAACTATTCTAATCATATTTTAGTGAACTTCATTTATTTTTATTGTTATGTCCCATAATATTCCCTATATGAAATATCCTCTCTCACTTCCTATAATTAATTATAATGATTGGATACCCTCTAACAAAAAAACATGTTGTTATGGCAATGACAAACATCTTTTTTCCACTTGTGAATCAAATACCTTTCATTAATAGCATTGACGTTTTATTTTTTTTTTAAAAAAAAAAAGCATTGATTTTTGCCATCAATTTAATGTTGATAGTTAAGATAACTTGTGATAATAAATATATGTATTTATATTTATTTTTGCTATAATATACGTATATTGATTCTTGCCATCAATTTATTTTTCATTTAAATGAGTTTGTTAATGTAACATCCTTAACCTAATTCATATGTATTTTAATTGTGTTATATTTTCATGCAAGCATCACATGACATAAGCATGACAATAACATATACACCATTGCATTTGAGGCATTTGAATATGAATATGATGCTTATATAGTTACATAGCGAATTATCATATGTGGCATGCATATTACTGCAACTTAAATAGGGGTATCTTGGAACTTATTAAATGTACAAGGATTTAATGAAACTTAGTGGAGGGATATAAGTGATGAAGGAATAAAGAAAAGAGATTAAAAGAGAAAATTTATACTTCCAACCAATATGAACAAGCCACCAATTTTTTGTCTTATAAGAATAAGAATACTAATTGGAATTCTCTTCCATTAAGGGCTAATAAGAGAGGAGAAAAAAGGAGGGGATGCAAAATAAAAGGGAGAGCAAATAAAGAAATAAAATAAGAAAGAAAGAAAGAAGAAAAGGAAGAAGAAGAAGAAGAAGAAGAAGAATGAGAAGGAGAAAAGGGATAAGAAGAAACTAACTAGGAAGGAAACTTAAAGTTTTTTAGCTTTGGCAAAAGGTATCTGATTTCATATTTATTCCTCCATAAAATTTCTTTTCCATGGTATACTAATCATGAACAATTAGAGGGAATTATGAAGTAATTATAGTCAGGATTCATGTATGACAAGTTGTTAGGAGTGAATGAGTTATTCATTTTGATTATATTTTAAGGGCTTAATGTTATACCCATTTTTTCATAACCCTAAAAAATGAATTAGATAAATTACAAAACATGAAAGTTGTAAGTTTATGCCTCATCTAAATGTCTATAAAATAGTTTTGCTAAATAAATTGTGTGTGAAGAGATATTGCTCCTTGATTGTGACAGATTCTTGTTGAAACTTGCACAATTTACTAGTTGTGTTTTCTAAGAATTTCATGGGCCTAGAATGGGAATTAGGTGATGTAGAAAACATGAAAATTGTAGATTTATATCTCAACTAAATTTTTGTAAAATAGTTTTATTTAATAGTTTGTATGTTAAGAGATATGGCTTTTTAATTAGGGCAGATCCTAAACCTACTCATGCCTACAAAGTCAGATATTACCTAGTTATTTTGAGGACCTTAGAAGCTGAACTAGAGAAAGTATAAAACATGAAAAACGTTCATTTATATGTTAACTAATTGGTTGTAAATCAGTTTTTCAATTAGACATCTATATTTTGAGAGTTGGATAAATTTATGAGTCTATTCATCATATAATTGCAACAAAAACAAGGCTAAATTATCAAATTCACCATGAATTGTCTAGTGAAAATTTTGGCTTAATTTTGGATATGTTGTACCTATATATATATCTAATTTAAATAGAAAAAAGAATCGAATCATTTAAATATGTGGAGCAAAAGTAATTATAAAAATAACCTACTAAGATCATGATATTTTACTTAAGTACACATACATAAAGAGATAAAAATCTTATTTTGTTATCATGGATTGATTGAGGCATTGACGATAATACTGGGAATAAGTTGGGACCATCCACAACACAATGTATATGATTGGTTAAATATTATGAACTTATATCCTACGGATTAAAATGTTATCTAATAAAATGATATTTATGGATATTTTAATGAAATAATTATTAGATTTTGGAATTATCTATTTTGACGAGATGTTAATATATTATTGTTTTGAGAACAAAGTACGTTATTGATTGATATATGTTATTGCTAATTATTATGTTGTTGAAATTTTGTTGATATTGTAATTGAATTGTTGAAAGATTGTTACTTGATTTTGCTTGAGTTATCAATGAGAAAGAATAGTTTGTGTGGCAACTAAAAAGAACTATATAACCTATGCGGCGATTGAATTAAATAAAATTAGCTTGTGTGGCAATAATAGTCTATAGCTTTTGTGGTAAGAATACATGATAACATGTGTTGCAATAAAATTTAATAGCTTATGTGACAATAATATCTTATAGTTTGTGTGACAACATTATATGATAGCTTATGTGATAACGATATCCTGTAACCTGTGTGATAATAACATACGATAACTTGTATGGTAATAATATTTAATAACTTGTGTGACATTAAAGATTATAAATTTTTTATTTATTTATATTTAAATATTTGTTGTGTTATTTGTGATTTAAGTATCATTAATTATTTATTTACTGAATATGCAAACTCATTTCTTTGCATTTAATTTTCGTTTAGGATGAGTATACTAAAGATTGCATTCAGTCTGTATTTTGAAGTTGTTGTTTAGCAGTTTGATAGAGGTTGGACCAGTATGTAGTCTTATAGTGTTTTTTTTTTTTTTGCCACATAAGTTTTGCCACAAAACAATCATTGTGTTGTTAACATAAGATACATAAAGTGTTTAAAACAAATAAAAAATGGTATTTTAATGATAATACGATATATGAAAATTTTTTAATAATGTTATGTTACTTTAGTACTTCATACTCTATGAATGAATTAGTACATATGTTTTAGAAATTATCATTAAATGTTTATTAATAAGTCAAGCTACTTAACAAACTAAATAATGATAAACAAAAATCTAATTAAAATTTTTTGAAAATGACTTCCTAAATGCCTAGCTTTTCATTGACAAAAAAATATTTTTCAGACTAATTTGTTTGAACGCACTAAATATCAGAAAATAAAAGAATATTTTTTGCAAATAAATAAAGCTTTAATAAAAAACATTTAAATATCAATGATCATAATAGTAATTTTATCTAGACAATTATGAATAATTTTTCTTTTTTAATTAATTTGATACGCAACCTAAAACAGTCCACTTGGATGTAGGACATATTTTCGAAATTTAGAACCTAGTAGTATTTACGAACCAGCCAAGCTTAAAACTCATTGGAGTTCACTTGGCTTATTAGTCGCGGAGAACAAAAATCATGAAGAATTCCTCTTACATCGAAGCGGAAGAATAAGAAACAGCTGTGATTGATTTTGGATGACGTGTAGGGACGATCGTCATGGTTGGTATTTTTTTAATTCTAAAGCAAAGAGAGACCTGTATGCTCGTGATACTCAAGAAATCAAACATTTTTCTTTCCTTTATTTGTCAGTCGGGAAATAAATAAATTAAATCAAATCAATTAGACTAATTAATGATTAAATTAATCAAATAACCAATGCACTATCATTAAATTATTAATAAATGGGAGAGAGAGAGAAAGAAAGAGAAAGGACCGCGGCGAGGAGATAGAGGGGCACGGGGCTCAAGACAAAACAAAAGAATAATAATAATACAGAGATAGAGAGACAGCCCTACCTAAATTAACGGAGGTGGCGTGCTGTGTCCACCATTCCGTACAATTTGTGTGGGTCCCATCAATGTCTTCCAATAATTTCCCAGCCCTCATAATTTTAGTATTATAATCATCACCCCACGGCCTTTCCACCCTTATCATTATTTTACTGCTTTTTTCCTTTTTCTTTTTCTTTATCTTTATTATAATATCAATAATATGGTGGCATCCATTCACTGTAGTTAAACCGCAACAAAGTCAAGATACATGACTATGGCATTTAATCTTTCTTTATTATTATTACTACTGTCATTGTTTAGGTATATCGTCTTGTTTTTAATTGTTCTTAGGGAAGTCGCGATATTAGGTTAGTGAAAAAATTACTTATATTTGACAAAATATTAATTTTATCGAACAAGCATTTTTTTTTTTACATAATAAAGTTGTTTGCTTACAGAAAATATTTTATTGCATTTACAAAATTTAGTTATATTGACAAAATTTTACACTTTAAAATATTATGTGACTGTTTCATTATTAATATTAAAATTTTATAATATGAAAATTATTTTTAAAAATGGGTTTAATAAGTAAAATTGAAACATATATAAAAATTTGGGATATGATATATAGTTTTAATAACTTTATGGCAAAAAAATGTTATTCTTCAATTTTTAAATAATTTTTTATGAATTTTAAGCAATAAAAAAGTCTTCATGCAAATAAAAATAAAATTTTAAAAATTAATGTGAAATAATTTAAAGACCCAATAAATAAAAAGTTTGCGAGTTTAAGAGTAACTTCATAAAAATTGTTCAAGTAATATTTTCAAATTTTTAAATTTAAAGGATTAATGTCAACTAAGTGGGATTAAAATTATAAATGCTCTTGAACTTTCGGTCAAAATTGTAAATTTTCTAAAATTTACATGATTTCTCTAATATTTAGTTGAGTGGGCAGCAACTTAACTCAGTTCACGACTTTTATTACATTGATGGAAAATCTCAAATCATACTAGTGGATGGAATTAAAAATCGAATATGAGATCTTTTAGTTCACCCAAAAATTTAAAAATATATATAATCAAATTATATCTAATTGGGGATGAATT
Source organism: Omphalea diandra (assembly GCA_949677035.1). Classification (NCBI taxonomy): domain Eukaryota; kingdom Viridiplantae; phylum Streptophyta; class Magnoliopsida; order Malpighiales; family Euphorbiaceae; genus Omphalea; species Omphalea diandra. The sequence goes on along the minus strand of CATIWR010166855.1, from coordinate 5,232 downwards.
CTCTTTTTGAATTTGATACTTTTTATTGACAGATTTGTCTTAATTTATGTTAACTTACTTCCTAATATTTTAAGTGAGTACTATTTTTTCCTTTCAAAATTTTTTTCTTTGAATTTTACTTGAAAGATTTTTAATGAAACTCCTTTACTAAGGATACTTATTTTAGTTATGAAATTCCCCTATAAAAAAAACATGCTCATTTAAAGAAATCTTAAAATTCTGATCCTCTAACAGTGTGGAAAGATTTTATGAAATGGGTGAGCCATTCCTTTAAATCTCATTTAGTAAATTTTAAAAATCTATTTCCTTCTAATAGTCTCATCTATTACTTTATTAACGAATCAATTCAATTAATTTTTTACAATATAAAGATGAGAGTTTTTATCTTTGTAAAACAACAAATTAACAATGGCCCTAATATTAAGATAAAATAGAGAGAAAAGAGTAATAAGTCTATAATTACTTTATTGCGACCAAATTTCATATTTCAATGTACCAAAATAATTAAAAAGATAAATAAAGCTGTGTCCAATAACATAGATAATTTTTTGTCAAGATAATGCAACGAGTGACAGTTAAATCCGTAAAGCGATGTCAGAAAAGATTTCGTGTGGCTTAGTCATAGATGTCTCACTAGGCTAGGGTTCAAAAGGTCGGCTTATAACAGTAAGATAATGATAAGGAAGTTTAGTTTAATCCAAGTTGAAGCCAAACACATGAGGACACGATCAGCTGAGAGAGATTATCACGAAGTGGGTGATCAATAAATTGCAAAAAAATGAGCTTTAGATATAACCTAAAGTGATTAATTTGCTGACAATCCCACAAAGTTAGGTGGTAAGAGTGCTGCATAATCAATTCTCTATTTTTGGAAGGTTTCACAGTATCCTTTCCTTTTGAAGGTAGTTTATGCAATAGGGCCCATAAAAAACTGGCTTTGATTTCCTATAGGGGTCTATATGGCTAAGTTGATCTAAGATCTAATGTGGAGTATTTGCAACACATCAATCACAAATGTGATTTTGAAAGGAATTTTAATTGTGTTCAAAAAAAAAATTCTAGCTTTATTTATTTCGTGTTTTTTTTTTTTTTGCATTTTTTCTATTTAATGCATTTAAACAAATTAATTAACGAAAAATGTTTTTATAGTGAAAAAGAAAACTAAGTTATTTTCAAATTTAATACGTTCAGTTAAATAATGAAAAATAAATCATATATATATATATATATATATATATATATATATATATATATATATATATATATATATATATATTATCACTGGATATTTTTAACTATCAGCATCCATTACCGATCATCGTTTGACGGTGATACTCGCTAGTAATAGTGAAATTTTATGGTTTAAATTTTATTATAATATAGAAAAATTAATATTTTTTTTACAATAGATTCCAAACATTAAAAAATATATTGTTCAAAAATATTTTCTTTAGAAAATATGGCGCTCAAAAATATTTTTTAGAAAATATTTTTCTCAAAAAATATTTTTATCAAATAAATTATTTTTTCGAAAACAAACAGAACCTTAGTTAGAATATATTTTTTAAATAAATTTTTATGTTTGAAGTGATATAATTTAAAATATGATATTTAATTAAATTTGAGAATATTTCTATTTGGAATAAATTTTGAATTGAGTTTAATACATATTTTTTAAAAAAAGATAATACCCTTGTCTTAATTTTTTGTAATTCATTTGAAAAGATTACCTATTTTGATAGAACTCAAGTTAGTTTGAATTTCTACAATTAAATTCTTATAATTGAAATGAACTTTTTTTTTTTTAAAAAAAAAAATGTTTCAAATATGAAAAACATGAACTTTAATTAAAATTTATAAAATTTTGTGAAGAATTTAATACTACTCCCTCCGTTGCAAAATATATGTCATTTTAGAGAGAAATTTTTATTCCATAATACTCGAACGATTTACAATTAGCAATGAACATTAATTAATTTCAACTCTACCCTTTCTCTCTTTTATAATAACTATTTCTTTTTGAAGTATATAATAATTTATAAAAATAATTGATTTAGAATAATATAGTCTTTTTTATATGTAATAACACTTGTTAAATACAATTTTTAATATATGTGCAAAAACCTTAAACACATCTATTATGGAATAAAGGGAGTACTCAATAAACCGTTTCTAGTCTTTATTTTAATAATAATTTTACAAACAAATTTAGGAATGTAGGATCTTAAGCTTAATTCTTAGTCAAAACTAGCTAATAAAAAAATTATCCTTTTCTTAAAATTATAAAGTAGCATATTATGTTGTTATGCATCTGTGTTATATTCATTACAGTTACAAAAGTATGCAACTGATAAGAAATAAAACAATCATAAAATAGTAAAATAATATTTAACGTGATTTATGCTCTTAATGGTGCTATGTTCACGATCCTATACACTATTAATAATATCATAAATTTTATCAAACTCAAAGCTATGCATAAATATATCAATCTATTATACTAAAAAAAGATCTTACTCACATATATTTATATATACAATTTATATAGCAACTAAAATAATTTATCTTTCTCATTCTTCTCTATATATAATTAAGCTATTTGTTGTTTTAATTTTCATGGCCAATGATCTAACCATTATGGACAAGAGTCTTTCTCATTAAAATATAAAAAGTTCTCATTACCTTTAGTGAAAGCCAAAATATTATCTCTGTTTTGCTTATATTGTATAGTTAGCATTCGCTAATACTCACCAATGGAAATATACATCAAATTAGGGATAACTCTAAATTAAGAATCCTACATTACATAGAAAATAATCTTTGATTTACGTTAAAAAATTTCCTTTAAAAAATAGAAAAAGTCTTATCCAATCCAAATAAAAATTTGAGTCACAATTCTAATAATATAATTTATTAACAAACTAAGAAATGAATTAAAAGTGATTATAAAATTGATAATTATTATTTTCACCTATTTTGGATATCAAAAGATAATACTTGAGTTTTTTCAATATTTTAGAGAGAGAAAAATCTCACTTTGGATATCAAAAGATAATACATGAAATACATCTCTTTTATTTTTTAGTTTGTCTCTCTTTCATTTACTGCTAAACCAGATACTTTTTAAATATATTTTTTGACAAAGAAAAAATATTTTTAAAATCTAAGAATCACAAGTAAAAAATGTTTCTCGTTTATCAAAAACAAAAAATAGTACATTGGAAACGATACCAAACAAAGCCTATGATTTTATAACTTTAATGCGGCGTCAATCATATATATATATCTATTCGTTCTCTAGGCCCATGCTTATGGAATATCCTAGAGCTTATGTTTGAACCATTGATATTATTTCAATTTGAATGTTTCAATTAGAAAACTAATAGTGATGTTTCAATTAGTGTATTTATAATCAAATGGAAAACCTTAACGGATTGCATTTAAGGATTTGTGGGAACAGTATTTGTGCTTGCACTTTAACAAGTTAACTGCTATAAATAATTGATCGTATTTCTCGAAGTTGAATTTGTAAGAGAATGTTTGCACTTGCATTTGCAAGAAAGCGTTAGAAGTGTTAAAAATATTTTAAAAAACCCACACCATAAAGTTTCTTCTTCAATTTCACCTTGCATTTTGGCTGTTGTCCATGATCATGTCATTGTCAACCGACAGTCTATATATATTTTACTTATAGTTTTTTTTATTTTTTAATCTATTTATTATTTTTATCTTTTATGGGTGATGATGCCAGGTTACCAAGGTTGTAGGTTCAATTGAGTCTTCTTGGATTGAGGATGGTTGGCTCGGGTGATTCTAATGTGGTCTCTGCAAGACAAACAACAATGAGAGGGGAATATAGCCTATTGCTAGAAGCTCATTTCGATACTTAAGTCAGTAAATTTGGTTGAGAGACAAAGTATAAGTGTATAAGAGTATAATGAATGCAATGCTTGATTATGACCCTTTATGTAGTGGTTAGAGTGGGCAATTTCCACGTTGGGAGAGAAATCTAATTCCTTCTTAATAAGGATTAACTTTTCTTGATGAGAGTTAACTTCCAAATGAGGATTATCCTTTCCTAATGAGAGTTAACTTCTTGAAGGGGATTATCCTTTCTTGATGAGGATGAGCAATGGGCTGAAGAGTAGCATGTTGTCCTTTGATGCCATAGAAGGGAGGTTGAATAGGGTAATGGCAAGTAAAACTCAACGACTGATATATGCGAAAATGAAGAGAAATAAACATAATCGATTTATAAAGGTTTGGTACAACCCTGCCTGCATCCTCTCCTTTAGTCTTCCACTGTCAAGATAGACTCCAGGTGCTATCAATCAGCTTTACACAAGTAGTTTCCAGGCATTACTAAGCTGTTACAAGTAGACTTTTGGGTGCTACTAAAACTGTTTTCCAATGTAGTTTATAGGTACTACCTTTAAACCTTTCACAAAAATGATTTGTATATACAAAGATATTCTTAAACCAAAAACCTTTCTCTAAAGAATTTACAATTTAAGGATAACCAAGAACACTCACACTCAAGCAATAAACACTAATGATCACACCCACAAATTATGCTTGACTTAGTGGTGAGTTTTGAGAGATTTATTAAGCTTGTTTTTCAACTCTGTTTTTAAAGAAGTCTTATACAAGCTTTGACAATTGATCTTCCTTTGAAACTAGATCACACTTGTTTTACCCTTTTATGTTAAAGATAGTTTTCATAATAAAATAACTTTTTTTTTTTTTTTTTACCATTTTTCATTTTTTTCTCTACTTAATTCTATTGTGGGAGAGTCCTTTTATAGGGAGAGACATGATACTGGCTGTTAGAAAGAAGGTTGCCACTTTATGTCAAAACGTAATCATTCAATGCCTGTTGGACAGTTTCCACGCTGGTTGTTGGGTGAAAATACAACTTCAACGGCCGTTGATTTTACGGAAATGCCCATTGGAACTAGCTGTTAAATAAAGATTTGTCTAAACGCTCCTCTTTTGACTTTTTCAATTTTTTAGTAACTAACTCCTTTAATAACTGTTGGAGCTTCTCAATGCCTATTGGAATTAAACTTCAACTCTTGTTGGGATATGGACTGTCACACCCCATTAAATCGTCATTAACTGCTCTAAGTTTATCCATTATTGTTAAAAGACCTTAATTCAATTATCATTTATTTATCATATTTATTTTTCACACAATGTCTCTTGTTCACAACATAGTCACTATTTACAATA
>CATIWR010166854.1:0-57369 GCA_949677035.1 Omphalea diandra | reverse complement strand
CAAGTGAGAATTAAATGCTCTTAACGATTACTTGGCATATCATTTGTGAATAAGCACTTGCACATGGAACTAAAAGGGCATTGTGACCGACTTGTCAAACACTTGCAAATGAATTATAGGAAGATGGACCAATAGGTCCCTAATCATATGTTACATGAATCACATGAATATCCTGAGAGCAATGTTTGCCTTGCTAGGTCACGACAAAAACAAAGCTATTGCATTTGCACTTGCATATTCAATTGTTATACTTGCAATGTATCTTGATGATATTTGATTATAGATTATGCCATGAGAATTTGATTATTGTTTTTACTCACTAAGTTGCGACTCACCAAATTGCAATTATTTTTCAGATACTGAAGCATAGAGTTTGGACACATTGGTACATAAAATTTTGCATAGAGACACATGGAACACAGGTTGTCGGCTGAATTCCAACTCTCTCTCCTTGTGTCATGTACATACATTTGATAGGAACTAGTTGTGGTCATTGGTCCTAACTTTAGTTAACACATGTGTACATTAAATACATATGGGATTATATAAGTATGATGAATAAACCTTAATGTGTATGCATTTCTGAACGTGAAATACCATGATTTGCAACTAAAGACGATAGTTACAGTTGGTGGTATCAGAAGGTTTAAGCACATGCGGGGCAGACGTGCAAATCCCGATGTGTATGACATCGCGGGGCTGACGGGCGAATCCCGGATGTTGAGTGCTCTGATAGGTATTAGTTGTAGCCATGTTGTGACGTTACAATTTGTTGTATCAAAGCTGATTTACAAATAAGAACAATGGATGTCACAGTTATTGGTTTGACAAATGAATTTAGATGTTACAGTTTTTGTATCAGAGAGGGCTCAAGTATACGCGGGGCAGACATACAAATCTCGGTGTGTATGATATCGCGAGGCCAATGGGCAAATCCCAGTGTTGAGTGCTCTGATAAGTACCGATTGTAGCATTACAAAATGTGGTAGAAAAAAAATTTAGTATCAAAGCAACATGATTTGTAAACACAATTGGTCGTTATATTTATATCAGAAGGTTCAAGCACACGCGGGGCAGATGTGCAAATCCCGATGTGTATGACATCGTGGGGCTGACGAGCAAATCCCGGATGTTGAGTGCTCTGATAGGTACCAGTTGTAGCCACGTTGTGACGTTACAATTTGTGGTATCAAAGCTGATTTACAAATGAGAACAATGGATGTCACAGTTATTGGTTTGACAAATGAATTTAGATGTTACAATTTTGGTATCAGAGAGGGCTCAAGCATATGTGGGCCAGACATGTAAATCTCGGTGTGTATGACATCACGGGGCTGACGGGCAAATCCCAGATGTTGAGTGCTCCGATAGGTATCGATTGTAGCATTACAAATTGTGGTAGCAAAAAAAAAAATGTTAACATTCAATGGTATCAATGGTCGTTACATTTATTGGTATCAGAGCAACATGATTTGTAAACACAATTGGTCATTACAGTTATTGGTATCAGAGGAAATATGAATACGATCGTTACACAATATAAGCTAAATAGAAAACATGTTAAATGAGGTGAATTCATAGAGTCTTTTCCATATGTAATAATGTATAAATAACGTAAGGATAATCTAGTGGCATATGCATTATCTAGAAGGTATGTTCTTCTGACTCTTTTAGATTCAAAATTACTTGGTTTTGAGTACATTAAAAACTTATATGTTGATGATGTTACCAGAATTGTGAGAAACTCGCTTTTAAGAAGTATTATAGGCATGATGGATTTCTATTTAGAGATAATAAGTTTTGTGTGCCTAAATCTTCTTCACGTAAATTGCTTGCAAGGGAAGCCCATGGGGATGGGCTTACGGGACACTTTGGTGTGCAAAAGAACTTAGATATATTACATGAACACTTCTATTTGCCCATTATGCGAATTGATATACAAAGAGTTTTGTGATAGATGTGTTGCATGTAAACAAGCTAAGTCTAAATTGAAAATGCATAGATTATATATTCCTCTACTTGTACCTAGTATGGCTTGGATTGATACTTCAATGGATTTTGTTTTAGGCTTACCTACGTCAACACATGGTAATGATTCTATTTTTATAGTTGTTGATAGATTTTCTAAAATGGCACACCTTGCATGTCACAAAACTGATGTTGCCCGTTTATTTTTCAAGGAAATTATAAGATTGCATGGTATGCCTAAAACTATTGTTAGTGATAGGGATACAATGTTTTTGAGTTTCATTTGGAAAACATTATGGAGTAGATTAGGAACGAAATTAATGTTTCCTACTTCTTTTCATCAGCAAACTAATGGTCAAGCTGAAGTTGTTAATAGAACTCTAGACAACTTTTAAGGGTTTTAATTAAAAAGAATTTGAAATCTTAGGAGGATTGTTTACCATGTATAAAGTTTGCATATAATAGAAGTGTGCATTCATCCACCTATTACTGCCCTTTTGAGATTTTTTTATGGGTTTGTACTGTTAAGTCCATTGGATCTTTCCCATATACCTTTAAGTATGCATATGGAATTATAAGGGAAAAAGAAATATGACCATGTAAAGAAAACATGAGAAGCTGCATTTGAACATAGAAAAGAGAAATGAACAAGTAGCTAGAAATGCAAATAGGGGTAGAGTTAGAGTTGTATTTGAACTAGGTGATTGGGTTTGGGTACACTTTAGGAAAGAAAGGTTTTCTAATCTTAAGAAAAGTATGCTTACCCTAGGGGAAATGAACCTTTTTAGCTTTTAGAGAGGGTTAATGATATTGCTTACAAATTAGACTTGCTAGTGATTACAATGTTAGTGCTACTTTTAATGTTGATAATTTATCTCCTTTTGATTTTGATGAAGATCTATATTCGAGGACGAATTCTCTTGAGGAAGGAGGGAATGATGCATTCAACCAAGGCAAGTCTAATAAGGATCCATTACAACTTCAAGGCCCAATCACAACATGAAGGCTAAAGAAGTTTAAAGATGCACTTGGAGTTTTTATACAAGGAAAGATCTGGAAAGAATTGGGCCAAATACACCAATGATTGTGTGAAGCCCAAATGCATAAAATGGGAGCTGGGACTTTTCAAGTGGAGTGTTTAATTTAATCCAATGAAGCCCAATTAATAGAGAGGACTAAAGCCTAACACCATTCAGCCAAAGCATGGGAAGTGAGTGCAAAATGTGAAGACAAGCCCAAAAGATAAAGATCTATGCCAGATTTGCTTAGTTGGCATTATCTTTTTAATGCCATGAGGAATTCTCCTCATTGGCCAAATATCATGTTTCTTTTAGTTAGGATTCTTTAGTTAGTTATTTACTTATGTAAGGAATCTTAAAATAAGGTGTTTTGGTACTAGAAGTTAGTTAGGCTAGATCTTGGCAACCAATGGGATTATTTCTTTTTAGTCTTTATGTGTGAGTAAGATTAGCTTATCCTCATAGGAATGCTTGTAAATTTGGCTAGAGCTTGTAAGGCTAAATTAGAGAGTTTTTTTTTTTTTTTTTTTTACGATTTTCTTAAGATTTGTAAAGGGCATTTAAGTTCCTATTCGGTCATTAATAAAATAGACTATGATTATTACTCAAACCTTTTGAAAGTGATTCTCTTATTGAGTTCTTAAGTGGTCTTGATGAAATTGTTGAGTGAGCTTGATAATTTCACAAAACTAGTTTAATCTAGGTCTAGAATTACTTAGTTAATTTAGGATTGAGATCAACAAAACTTATATCTTATAATTTAGGATGCTAAACATAAGTTTTCTGGAGATCTAATCTAAGATTTAAGGATTTATCTTCTTCTTTATCTTCATATTATACTTGGGACTTGTGTTCATCAAATGGGTAAGGATTCCTAATCCATCCCATATTTTTATCATTTTCTAAAAGAGTTGCAAATAAATACACATCAACAGTATACTTAGATAAGAAAAAGATAGAGTTTTTCAATTGAAGCAAAATGATATGACAATGGCAGATTGTGAGGTACAATTTGTTAAACTCTGAAGACATACCCAAAATATGTAGTTATAAAGGAATTGAAGTGCAAAAAATTTTAGAGGGGACTGAGGTTAGAAATTTGAGATCAATTAGTGGTCAAGCTAGCTAGTTATACTGCATTATTAGCAATAACTATTCAAGCTGAGGAGGTGATCCAAGAGAAGAATGCAGTTAAGACAAAACTAAAGAAAAGTTATGAAGTGTGGAGTGGAGATCTGATGCAAACAGCTAAGGCAAGTTAGCAAAAGATCCACTTCAACTTCAAGGCCCAATGACAAGGGGAATGATACGAACAAGGTTGGATTAGATTCCTTACCTATATACTTAACACATGTCCCAAATCTATTCAAAAATCAAGCAACAAGATTTGATCTTCAAATCCAAACTAGACCTTTAGAAAACTTATTTCTAGCAACTTAAATTATAAAGATTCAAAGTTTTGTTAATCTCAATTCTAAATTAACTAAGTAATTTAAGATCTAGATTAAACTAGTTTGTGAAATTATTAAGCTCCCTTAACAATCTCACCAAGTTCTTTTAAGAACTCAAGAAGAGAAATCTCTCTCATAAAAGCTTATAGCCAAAAGAATAATTCATTCAACTTTTTTTTCTTAGCAGAATATGAGGCATATATATATCCTTACATGTTTGAAACCCTAACTAATGGAATAAAGAAGCAAAATCCTAAATTGCTAAGTGTAAATTCGACCATAAGAGTTTTGGGCACTTAAAAACATGTTAAATAAGGTTTTCTAATGAATTAAGCAATAAAAGAAGGCCTTGTGATTGGTCCACATAGTATTCTACCTTCACAAGGTAATATCTAAAAAAAATATTTCTTAGTTGCATATAAACATAAAACACTAATAAAGAAATCCTAATCCAAAAAGGAGAAGAAGAATTCTACCAATAAGAAGTAATCCTAAAGAGAATAGGAAGATAATGCCAACTAAGCAAATCTTAGTCATATCTTTGATTTGGGCTTTGTTATGGGCTTTACCTCCTTGAGAACACATTCTGGACTCTTTAATCTTGCCTTGGCTGAATGCTTTAGGCCTTTGTTGCATCCTCATGTTGGGCTCCATTGGGTTAAGCTAATTGCTCCATTTAAAGTCCAAGTTCCAAGCATCTTCTAATTTGCTCCATGAACAACTTTGGGCTTTAAGTTTCATGCTTTGGGCTTTAATTTCCATTCTCCAAACATTATCTCAACAAGCCAACTGGGCTTGTTTGCATTAGGGAAGGCTAAAATTTTAAGGAGTCAATTAGAGCATTCATGCAATAAGGAGTTATATTTGGATTAGCCCAAGAAGAGCAAAAGATGCATGAAGCCCAATTAAAAGATGTTGAGAGGTTAAACTCTTCAAATGAAACACTTAATTTAATACAATGAAGCCCAACTTTTGGAGAGCACAAAAGCTCAATCTATTTCTGCCAAGGCATGTAAAAAGAAGCCCGAGGTGTGTAAAAAGAGGCCTAAGTCATGTAAGCATGGAAATAAGGCCTAAAGTCAAAGATTTTTACAAGATATCTTTAGTTGGCAATGTTTCCTAATACCTTTAGGATTTCCTCATTAGGCTGAATCCTTTTCCTTTTCTATTTAGGATTAGCTGTTCTTTAGTTAAGAAAATATCTTGGTCTAATCTTGTTAACTAATCATAATATTTCGTTATTTTCCTATTTAGCTTAAGATTGTCTTTTCCTTTTTGAATTAAGAAATATTGAATTCTGTTAGGGAATGTAAACTAAATCCTAATTGGTTTTGGATGAAGCATTGCAAGGCTATAAATAGCCTTCATATTCTGCCGAAGAGGCATTCATTGAATCAATATTATTATTGTTAGCAATTTTGCCAGTGAGATTAAATTCTTTTTTTGAGTTCTTGAGTGGACTTGGTGAGATTTGTGAGTGAATACTTAATAGTTTCACAAACTTGTTAATTATGATCTTAAATTGGTTTGGTTCATTTAAGGTTTGAGTTAATACTACTTTCAATCTTTATAACTTAGGTTGTTAGAAATAAGTTTTCTAGAGGTCTAGTTGGGATTTAAAGATCAAAACTTCAATACTTGGTTTGATCAATCTGGGCAACTATTCTTTAGCATAGGGGTAAGGATCAATCCAACTTTGTTCATATCAAGATCCAAATAAAGTAACAAAAAGTGGTGGTTTACATCATCAAGGGGATCAAGATTTCAAGGGGTTGCTAGTAATCAAAGATGCAAATGACAGAGTTAGCCAGATAGATTAGTATCATGGGATCGAGTAGAGGTGGCTAGGGTAGCTTTGAAGGCTCAGAAGGTAGGAGAGGACCATTTGGCATAATGGGTAGAGATGTAGCCCCAATTTGTATTAATTGTGAAAGAACTCATTTTAGAGAGTGCTAGGAACCTAAAAGGCTTACTTGCTATTCTTAGAGGCAATGAGGTCATATAAGTTGAGTTTGTCCAATGACAGGTTTGACTAGAGGGGAATCTCAGGTAGTTGGGCAGAGCAGTGTTAGGGAGAATGTTCATGACACAAGTAGAGGTAGAGGTCAAGGTAGAGATAGAGGAGGACATGGTGGAACAACTTGAGTTTTTAGTAGTGGGGCAGCCATACTCAACTACATGCTAGAGTTTATATTGTTACTCGTAAAGACACTCTAACAGCTCTTGAAGTTGTTTATGGTAAAAATAATATTTGTGATTTAGATGTTTATATTCTAATAGACCCAAGATCCACACATTCACTTATGTCTTTGGAATTTGCATCACTGGCCCATGTTGTAGTTGAATCCTTGGGATATGATTAGGTGATTTGATGGCTGTTGGAGCTTGTGTGATTGTAAGTTTTGAGTTAACACAACTTTGAATCTTTATAACTTAGGTTGCTAAAAACAACTTTTCTAGAGGTCTAGTTGGGATTTGAAGATCAAAACTCCAATACTTGGTTTGATATATCTGGGCAACTATTCTTTAGCATACGGATAAGGATCAATCCAACCTTGTTCGTATCATTTGGTATCAAAGCTAAGGCTTCAAGTTAAGTAAGTTATCTCCAAAATTTGTTATTCTTTTTGTTCTTATTATTTTTTGCATCAATTTGAGTCCTATCTCCTTCATAGGGCTCTAATTCTATTTGTTTTTATTCTATCTTGTTCGAGTATGTTGTCTTTATTTATCTCCCATCAAATTAGTTTGACTTATTATATTTAATCATTTTTTTGTGATAGAATTCAATTCTGGTTTGTTTGCGTCAAGAAAATCACAAAAAAAAACTCTTAAATTGCAAATTAGCACTCTATCATTATTCAGTTCGGTTGTTCTTGTTCTATTGTGTTTGCATTATATTTTTCTTTGGTTTCCATTATTAAATTAGTGTGTTTTATAATCCAAAAATGTTCTTGCATCATTAGAACTTAATTGGAATAGATTACCTTCCAAAAGAATAATTATGCCTAAAACACATAAAACAAGAACGATTATCTAAATAAAGTTTAGAAAACTCCTTTTTACATAAATTTTCAACCTTACTCTTCAATTTAGCACCATTATCACAAGTAGTAATAGTTAGGTTGTTGCTTTATAGGAACCTCCATTTAAAACCACTATTCATAACCTTGCAAAAGAGACATAAAAGCATTATACAAAAGATTATAAATTTCATTAGTAGTGTAATACATTCCTTTGAGCAAAAACATGGTTGTAGGCTTTTTGGAAGAATAGCTCTCATTGCTCTTTTTTTCATAAAGATTTTTGTCTTTCTCACCCTCTCCTTTTGCATGCATATCTCTTGGGTTGGTGCATCTCTTTAAGCTTTCCTTTTACCACTCTTTGCTCACATCTCCTTAAAGTTTTCACACAACTCTACTTTTGTTGCGCAATAATTATTTCTTTTCACTCTCATATGCACTATCTTTCTCTTTTTATTTTATTTTCTTTTTGAACATCATCATCTTTATTTACAATCAATTCATCATCATATATGGGACTTACAATTTTAGCACTAGAACAATCATCTAATGGTGGTAACTCTACTTTATGTAGAAAAGGAGTTTGAATTTCAACTGTATCTTTAGAAATAAAAATATCATCTTTTGGCTTAACCTTCTTTATAACGTATTTGTTGTCATCCCAATGAAACTTCCATAAAAAATCAGATTTAGTCACTTTAAAATTAGGGTACATTTCATATGGTTGCAATTTAATCTCATCATCAATGGTAGCCTTTTGATCTTTAATTCTATTAGTACTTCTCAGGACCACCTTTTCCATAGAATTTTGTCATTTTTGGCTTGTAGTTGTTATTGCAAGCTCAACTCAACTTATGGTTCAAATTTGAAAGATTATCCATCAACTGTTTCATTTGATCTAAGATGCCTTTTATAGAGCACCTAAATTCATCCCTTTTTACCTCTTTCAAAAGTATCATTGCATAAGAAGAAGCAAGAAAACAAATAAAATCCTTACAGTACTCCCTTATGTGTTTACACTAAAAAAAGATGACACTCTTCTCGTGTTTTACACAATAAGGCTTTTTTTGTAAGCTCACACAATTTTGCCTTTTACCTTTCAAGTTTCTTTTTTTTTTTTTTTGAGTTCTTTGAGGACTAAGTTACTTTATGCCAAGATAAGCTTAAACTAAACACAAACAAGCAAAAACTAATTCCTAAAACACTTAGAAAATAAAGGAATTGAAAATAACACAATTGGTTGCAAAAATAAATTTCTAAAATCCTAATTGTAATTTAAAGATAAAAAGAATTTAGAAATCACAAGATGGTGTTTTGAATAAACGATATGATGAAATTAAACCTAGGCCAAATGAAAACCAAAGAATTGAAGTCGGTTTGTTTTGGTGCAAAACAAGTTTATATGTAATTCTAGATTCCTTTTTTTCTTTTTCCTTTTCTCTTCTTTCTTTTTTTGTGATGTTTTTTAACTTTTATTTTTGTTGACCTTGGAAGCTTAAAAAAATTGAAATTAAAAGAATTTCAAAGATCAAATAAAAAAACCATGCAAAATGAAGTAAAAGCTGAATGGAGTAAGATTAAAGGCAAATTCATAATTTCACATTCTCCTTGAATTTGAATAGTGTGGTTCAACCCTAGTTACTTAAGAAACACCAAAAAAGTGATTAGACACAAAATAAATGAATTGGAATACACAGAACAATGAATAAATTGTAAGAAACAAGCTAAAAATCAAGTTTCCTTAATTTAAAGAAAATTTGGAAAAATTCCAAATTTCAAGGAATTTCTTGAAGGACAAGGTTATAATCTATAATTAAACACCCAAAAAGTGTTAATCCATAAAGAAACAAATCAGAATGGAAAGAATCAAAGAAATCCAACTAGAACAAGTAAAATTAGCTAATTTTGCAAAGTTCCTTAACTTAAGGAAAATTTTGCATAAGTATGTGATTCTTTTTGGAATCTTTTTATGAAAATTGATATGGGTTGATGAATCATTTGAATTTAATGATTGAAAGTGAAAAAAAACATATTGGAACTCAATTGAACCAGTAGAATTGAATTAGCGCTAGAATTGCTCAAATAGGAATTTTCCTTGTTTTAAGGAAATTTTGAAAAGCAATTTGTTCAAATTAGATTCTAATGGTGCAAGAAAATTTTTGGATGATAAAACACGTTAATTTAATGAAGGAAATAAAAGAAAAATGGAATGAAACACAATGAACAAGATGAAACTAAATTGACAATGATGGAGTGCTAATTTGCAATTTAGGTTTTTCTTTTTGTGATTTTCTTAATGCAAACAAACCAGAATTAAATTCTATCACAAAAGAATGATTAAATATAATAAGACAAACTAATTTGATGGGAGAAAATAAATAAAACTAAATCAAATAAGAACTAATAGAATTTGAGTCTAATGGAAGAGATAGGACCAAAATTGATGCAAATACACAAACAACACCAAAAGTAATGAATTTAAAGGATAACTTACTTGATTTTGAAGCCTTGGCTCAGATACCAAATGATATGAATGAGGTTGGATTAGATTCCTTACCTGTATGCTTAGCACAAGTCCCACATCTATTTAAGAATCAATCAATAAGATTTGATTTCAAATCCCAACTAGGCCTCTAGAAAACCTGTTTCTATTAGCCTAAATTATCAAGATTTAAAGTTTTGTTAATCTCAACCTAAATTAACTAAGTAATTTAAGATCTAGATTAAATGAGTTTGTGAAATTATTAAGGTCACTCAATAATATCACTAAGTACTTTAGCCAAAAGAATAATTCATCAACTTTTTTAATCATGAATGAATGATGGGCTATATATAGTCTTACAAAATAACCTAGCTAAACATGCTAAAAAAGGGTTTCCTAACGAAATAAGGAAGAAAAGAATGTCTTATGATTGGCTAAAGAAAATCTCTTAATGTTAGATAAAATAATGAAAGACTAATACAGATAATCCTAACAAGAATAGGATACCAAATTTAGCCAATAGAAAACAATCTTGAAGAGTTCTTGTAAATCTTGAAAACCTTGAAGAATCTTGAAAATCTTGGAAAGATCTTGTACAATCTTGAAAATCTTAGAAGACCTTGGAAATCATGGATGCCAAATGTCAAATCTTGACTGGTGCACATTTTGATCTTGATTTGTCTTGGGAAATAAGTTCATATATTGTTGGAATATGTTTGTAGTTAAGACTAGACAATCTTATTCAACATGTTCTGTCTCATGTCCTATCCTAACATGAAAATTTAACTTTTTACCAACTTGTTCAGCTTGTTAGTAAGGGCCCACAGAAAGTATCTGGAACTGAAATTACGTCCAAATGGGTTTGGTTTTAGGCTTGACAATGATCCACAAAATCCATCTACTGAAAAGTCTAATCTTTGAGTTTAGGCTTTAACTTTTCCAAGCATCATTCATGAATCCAAGGAGCCTATTGGGGTTGTTCACATCACACTTGCAAAATTTTAGGAAAATTAGAGCTTGAAACTTGCCAAAAGCTTTGAATTGAACTCAAAATAATGAATTTGAAAGATTTTTTTGTTGAATTAGAATTTAATCTCACTTAAACAACTTGCGAACAACTCTTATAATCTCAAATAACTTGTAAATCAATAAGGAAAACAACTAGAATTAAAACAAAAAGAAGAAAACAAATGAAAACAAAATGGAAGATGAAAAACTAAAGATAGTAATTTTAACTACCCACACACAAACTTTGAAGAGAATTAGAGCTTGCACTTTGCAATGAGCTTTGATTTAAACTCAAAATATTGGATTTGAAAGATGTTACATCAAATTAGAATTCAATCTCACTTAAACAAACTTACAAACAACTCTTATAATCCTAAACAACTTACAAAGTAATAAGGAAAACAACTAGCAATAAAATGGAAAAAATAAAGGAAACAAAACCAAAATGGAAGAAGGATAACTAAATATAGTAATTTAAACAACTCTCTTATAAACTTTGAATAGGATTAGAGCTTTAACTTTGCAATAAGCTTTGAATTGAACTCAAAATAAGGGATTTGATAGATTTTAAGTCGAATTAGTATTCAATCTCACTAACACTTACCTATAAACAACTCTTTTAAATCCAAACAACTTACCAAATAACAAGGAAAACAAATAGAATCTAAATAGAAAGAAAAATACAAATAAAATGGAAGGAAGAGAACAAAAGAAAGTAATTTAAATTACCTGTACACAAACTTTGAATAAAATTAGAGCTTGCAATTTACAGAAAGAATTGAATTGAACTAAAAAAAATGGATTTGAAAGATTTTAGGTTAAATCAGAATTTAATCTTGATATGAACAAGGTTGGATTGATTCCTTACCTGTATGCTTTAGCACTAGTCCTAAATGTATTCAATAATCAAGCAAAAAGATTTGATCTTCAAATCTCAACTAGACCTCTAGAAAACCTGTTTCTAGCAAAACCTAAATTATAAAGATTCCAACTTTTGTTAATCTCAGTCCTAAATTAACTAATTAATTTAAGACTTAAATTAAATGATTTTGTGAAATTATTAAGTCTTCATTCAATAATCTCAGCAAATCCTTTCAAGAATAATTCATTAACATTTTTTAATCATGGCTGAATGGAAGGCTATATATAGCCTTACAAAATAACCTAGCTAATATTGAAGAAAATAAAATAAAACCTTAAAATCTAAGTGTAAATTCAGCCATAAAGTGTTTGGCCACCTAAAAACATGCTAAACAAAGGTTTCCTAATGAAATAAGGAAGAAAAGAATGCCTTTGATTGGCTAACGTGATTGGCTAAAAAGGTAATCTGCTTCACAAGTTAATATTTAAAGAAAATCTCTTAATGTTATATAAAATAATAAAAGACTAAATAGGATAATCCCAAGAAGACAGGGACTTCATATTTAGCCAATAAGAAGCAATCTTAAAGAGTTCTTGCCAATCTTAAAAACCTGGAAGAATCTTGAAAATCTTAGAAAGATCTTATAAAATCTTGGAAGATCTTAGAAGAATCTTGAAAATCCTGGATGTCAAATGTCAAATCTTGATTATTGAACATTTTGATCTTGATTTGTCTTAGGATATAAGTTCCCATGTTGTTGGAACATGTCTTGACACATGTTTGTAGTTGAGGCAAGACAACCTTATCCAACATGTTTTGTCTCATGTCTTATCCACACATGAAAATTTGAACTTTATACCAACTAGTAGGGTTTGTCAGTAGAGGTCCATAAAAAATATCCATAACTAAAATTACATCCAAATGAGCTTTATTTTAGGCTTGACAATAATATACTAAATCTATCTATTGAAAAGTCCAATCTCCAACATTGACTTTGGCTTTGACCATGCATCATCCATGAATCCAATAGGCCTATTGAGCTTGTTCTCATCATTCCCTCATTCTTTGGAAAGATTCATCCTTGAATCTAGACTTATAACAAGGAAAAAATCTAAATATAAGTCTAGTACTGAGCAAATAATCCAAAGTGAAATTACCTTGCAATGAATCAAGTCTTTTGCACCTAGATCAAAGACTAATTGCATAAAACCTAAAATAAGGCTACTACAAACCAAAGAAAAAGGAAAAGATTGCTAAATGAATTTAAAAGAATAAATTGAAAACCTAGAGAGTGATTTCTACCTAACATGGATAAACACTAAAACACTAAATTTCTTTCTAACAAAATCACTAGACAAAGAAAATCTAGATTTTATAAAAGAACTAGAACTTAAAGAACAAGAAAAAGAATTAGAAACATAATAATTAAAAGAACCCTTGAAATCAAAAGAAAATTTCCTACATAGCCAACATCTAAAGTAGAAAGAAGAATCATACAAAATTTTAGAAATATTAAAACAAGAACAAAAACATTTAGAAAGAGAAAAGTTTGAAAAACAAGAACTAAAGTTTTTCAAAAAGATCATACTTTAGAATGAAAACAAGATATTAAAAAAAAAAAAAAGAATTACAAGAAGTCAAACTTCTAAAAGCAAAAGAAGGCAAACTAAAACAGAATATAAAAGAAAAAAAAATGTTTAAAGTAAATACGAAAACAAGGATTTGAAAAACGTTTAGAAGAAGAATAAAGAAAATGTTTTACACAAAAAAAAAATATTTGCTAAAAATGTTAAAACAAATCAAAAGACCTATTTATACAAAAGTTAGAAAACATTAAGGAAAACATGAAAAATGATTTGATAAAGACTAAGGAATGCAAAGGAAAGAACTAAAATGTTTTAAACAAAAATGATTGCTTATAACTCATAAAACAAGACCAAACATCTTAATAAAGTATAAATAACTCCCTTTTGTATGAAGTTTTAACCTCAATCATCAATTTAGCACCATGCAAAATTAGTAAGAGTTAGGTCATCTTGTTTGCTAGGCACCTCCATTAAAAACCACTCTTCATAACCTTGCAAAAGAGACATAAAAGCATTATACAAAATATTGTAAATTTCGTTACTAGTGTAATACATCTCTTGAACAAAAACATGGTTGTAGGCTCTTTGGAAGAATAGCTCTCATCATTCTTTTTTTTCATAAAAATTTTTGTCTTTCTCACCCTTTCCGTTTACATGCATAACTCTTAGGTTACGTGCATCATTTCTAAACTCTCTTTTGACCACTCTAGGCTCACACCTCTCTATTGTTTTCACATAACTCTTCTTTTGCTGCATAATAATTATTTCTTTTTCACTTTTATGTGCACTCTCTCTCTCTTTCTCTCTCTCTCTCTCTCTCTATTTGATTTTCTCTTTAAGCATGATCATCATCTTTGTTTATAACTAATACATCATCATATATGAGATTTACAATTTGAACATTGGAACAAACTTCTAATGGTGATGTCTTATCATGATGTAAATTAGTACTATCACCATTCTTTAATACAATCATGGCCTCTTTATTTGTATAATCATATTAAAAATATTAGTTTTTAATACTCGTATCATCATGTAAAGAAGAAGTTTAAATGTCCATTGTCCCTTTAGAAGAAATAATCTCATCATCAATTGTAACATCCCCATCCACATTCATTGGAATTATAATTTGAGACCACGCATGAACATAGGCATTGGATAAATGGTCATTTAGACATGTGAATTGGATAAGCACGACGATGACACTTGCACCATTGCATTCGAGACACTTGAACATATATGTAATGTTTGTATAGTTGCATGGAAAATTAACTTATATTATGTGCATGTTATATTATCATAAATAATGGTATTAGAGAGCTTATTTAAAAGTATAAGGAGCATATAGGGATTAGAAGATGGATGGAGGTGCTAAAGAAGTGAAGTAGAAGGACTAAAAGAGGAAAGTGAACTTCCAACCAATAGGAATGAAATACCATGATTTTATCTTATTGCAATAGGCTTACAAGTGGAATTTTTAACCTTTTAGGATCAAAATTAAGGGGTTAGACATAAGGTACAATAGAAGAAAGAGAAAGCTAAGGAAGAAAGAAAGAAAGGAAGAAGAAGAAGAAGAAGAAGAAGGAGAGAAAGAAGTGTGAGCTGCCTCGAAAAGAATCCTAAGGTTTTCTAATTTTGGGACAATAGGTAAGTTAATTTATCTTCTTCTCAAATGAAATTAACCCCTCATGACATGTTAATCATGCATGGTTAGTAAAAATTATGGAGTAATTGGGGTAGAGCTCTTGGATGGAAGTTGAAATTTAAGAGAATAAGAGCTGATTGTGTTGGATTTTGCTGTTAGAATAGGATTTTGTATCCACGATTTTATAACCCTAGAAGAGGAATTAGGGAAAGTTCAAAATATGAAAATTGTAGCTTTATATCCCATATGAAATAGTTTTGCTTTATTTTGTATGTGTGGGGAGTTATGGCTCCTTCATTAGGGTTGGTTCACAACCAACCGAAATGACCTCAGTCAGTCTATTTTCTTATATTTTGATGGCCTTATGTTCTGATTGTGACAAAGTTCAAAACATGAAATTTTTAGCTTTATATCCCCTATAAATACTTGTAAAGTAGTTTTGATTGATTTGTTGTGTGGAAAGACATACGACTCATTCATTGGGACTGACCTTGTACCTAGATGAAACCCCACCTTTCTTTTAATTCTGTTTTCCAAGAATTCATTGGCTCCAGATTCAGAATTTGATGATGGTCCAAACTTTAAAGTTGTATATTTATATCTGATCTACACACTTGTGAAATATTTTTGCCAAATCCAACATGGTTGTTGAGATATTGTCCCTTCATCATGACTGTTTGTGTACATGTTACAAACCTGCTCACCTTGAGATTGGTCTTTTGTTTTGGTTACCTTCTAGACTGAATTAGATAATAAGTAAAACATGAAAAATTTTCCTTTATATGTTTTGTAACTGATGGTAGATTATTATTGCAATTGGATTTGTACTATTTGAGATACACCTAAGAATGTAAGACCTACGCAGACTGAGATGACATCGCAATAGAGCAAAATTTAAAAATTCACCACATTTTTTGTGTGTCTGATATTCGCTTAAAATTTGAATATGTTGTATCATTATTTGTCTAGTTTGTTTGAAAAAAAGAATCAAGCCATTTGGATAAGTATATCTAGAGTTATTGCTATGAGTGTAGCAAGCTAGGTTGCCATTTAAGGAAAATATGCATAAACACTAAGTCCACTTGCATGAATCATGCCATAGTTTCATACCAAGCATTAATAATTATTTGACATACTTATAACCAAGTATGTATCAAATGCTAGGATCTTAAAACTTTAAGGAAGCCCTAAAGAGAGAACCAAACCTTCCATAAAGGTTGGTCACATCAAAAGGTGAGTAAAAACCACAATTAGATTCAATGTGTGTGTGTGTGATAATTTTATGATATGATTATGTTCTATTACATATATATATGATTGAATTGTTACATTTTGCATCTGAATACAAGTTAAGTGAGAATCATATGCTCTTAATGATTACTTGGTATACCATTTGTGAATGAGCACTTGCACATGGAACAAAAAGGGTGTTGTGACCGCCTTGTCAAACACTTGCAAATCATGTGGAAGATGGACCAATAGGTCACATTGGCACATGTTATTGATTAAATAAATCACTTATTATATGTTGGCCAGCAAAATCAAATGTCACTTGAATCACATGAATTTCCGAGAGCAGTGTTTGCCTTGCATGGTCACGACAAAAAAAAATTATTCTATTGCACTTGCATAGTCAAATGTTATACTTGTAATGTATCCTGATGATATTTGATTGTTGGCTGACATAAGAATCTGATTATTATTTTTATTCATTGAGTCGCGACTCACCAAATCACAATTATATTTTTCAGATACCAAAGAATAGGGATTGGAGACTTTGGTGCTTAGAGTTTTGTATTGAGACATATGGACCACAAGTCATCGACTGAATTCCAACTCTCTCCTTGTGTCATGTATATACATTTAGATAGGAACTAGTTATGATCACTAGTTTTGACATTAGTTAACATATATGTACATTAAATACATGTTTGATTGTGTATGTATGATGAATAAAACCTTTATGCATACGTATTTTGGACATGAATGTTATTAGTTTTATAATGAAATTGGTCGTTACATCAATGGTAGCTGTAGAAGCTTGTATAGGCTTTGGAAATAATTCTTCATAGGAATTTAGGACATACCATTTTTCACAATCTTCTCTTTATCCCTCGCCATGTAGAGATAACATTTCCCCCATAATACTCTCTAGCGTATGATATTTGTTCCTACCATAACAAGGCATCATCTTCAATGCTAATAGCAGTAATCATTATCTTATTTTCTTAAGAAAAGTTGTGGTATTCAAACATGTTTTATGCTTGCTTTTCCCATGCTAAGTTCTCTTCATGACCACCTTTTCCACAAAAATTTGTCATTTTTGGCTTGTAGTTGTTAAAGCTCAGCTCAACTTATGATTCAAAATTGAAAGATTATCTATTAACTATTTCATTTAATCTAACATGTCTTTCATGAAGCATGGAAATTCATTTCTTTTTATCTCTTCCAGACTTGTCACTGTATAAGAAGAAGCAAGAAAACAAATAAAATCCTCACAACACTCCCTCACATGTTTACACTAAAAAAGATGACACTCTTGTGTTTCACATAATAAGGCTCTTTCCCTCTTACGATCTCTCACATTCTTACCTTTTACCTCTTAAGTTTTTTTTCCTTTCCTTTAAGTTCTTTTAGAAATAAGGTTACTTTATGTCAAATTAAGCTCAAACCAATTACAAATATGTAAAATATAGTTCTTAAAACACTTAGGAAAATAAAGGAATTGAAAATAAGACAATTGGTTGCAAAAATAGATTTATAAAGACCTAATTGCAAATTTGATGACACAAGGATTTAAAAGTTGTAAATTAGGGTTTTGAACTCATAATTGATGGAAAATCAATCCTAGGCTGAATGCAAATCAAAGAACTGAAATCAGCCTCTTTTGGTGCAAAATAATTTCTTATGTAATTTCTAGCTTCCTTTATTTTTTTCCTTTTCTTTTCTTTCTTTTTTTTTTGACATTTTTTAATCTTTTATTTCTTTTTTTCTACCTTGGAAACTTAAAACATAATTGAAATTTAAAGAATTACAAAGAATAACTCAAAAACAATGCAAAAAAAAAAAGAGTAAAAGACGAATGGAGTAAGATTAGGGGCTAATTCATAATTTCTCATTTTCTCTTTAATTTGAATGATGTGGTTCAGCCCTAGACACTTAAGAAACACTAAAAAAGTGATTAGACACAAAAATAATGAATTGGAATGAGAAACAATGTAGATATTGCAAGAAACAAGCTAAAAATCAAGTTTCCTTAATTTAAGGAAA
This sequence comes from Omphalea diandra, assembly GCA_949677035.1. NCBI lineage: Eukaryota > Viridiplantae > Streptophyta > Magnoliopsida > Malpighiales > Euphorbiaceae > Omphalea > Omphalea diandra. The sequence continues at coordinate 39,055 of CATIWR010166854.1, read as the reverse complement.
ATTTGGCAAACATTGAAATTTCAAGGAATTTCTTGAGAGGCAAGTTTTTAATCTGAAATTAAACACCCAAGAAGTGTTGTTCCACAAAGAAAATATATTGGAATGGAAAGAATCAAAGAAATCCTACTAAAACAAGGAAAACTAGCTTGTTTTGCTAAGTACCTCAATTTAAGGAAAATTTGCAAAGGTATGAGATTTGTTTTGGAATTTTTTGATAAAATTTAATATGGGATGATAAACCAAGCTAATTTAATGATTGAAAGTGAATAAAAATAGATTGGAACTCAATTGAACAAGTAGAACTGAATTGGTGTTGGAATTGCTCAATTGCAAATTTTCCTTATTTTCAGAAAATTTTGAAAAGCAATATGTTCCAATTAAATTCTAATGATGCAATCACATTTTTGAATGATAAAAGCATACAAATTTAATGATGTAAATCAAATAAAAGTAGAATGGAACAAAATGAACAAGATGAACCAGAATTGACAGTGATAGAGTGCTAATCACAATTTAGGGATTTTTTTTGTTTTTTTCTTAATGCAAACAAACCAGAATTAAATTCCATCACAAAATATTGATTAAATATGATAAGACAAACTAATTTGATGGAAGAAAAATAAAGAAAATAGAATTGAACATGTAGAAACAAGAACTAATTGAATTTTAGACCAGTGGAAGAGATAGGACCTAAATTGATGCAAGAACACAAAGAATGCAAAAAGTAACCAATTTAAAGGATAACTTACTTGATTTTGAAGCCTTGGCTCTGATACCAAATGATACGAACAAGGTTGGATTGATTCCTTACTCATATGCTTTAGCACAAGTCCCAATGTATTCAACAATCAAGAAAAAAGATTTGATCTTTAAATCCTAACTAGACCTCTAGAAAACCTATTTTTGGCAAACTAAATTATAAATATTCAAACTTTTGTTAATCTCAATCGTAAATTAACTAATTAATTTAAGATATGAATTAAATGAGTTTGTGAAATTATTAAACCTTCACTCAATATTTGTTAATCTCAATCGTAAATTAACTAATTAATTTAAGATCTAAATTAAATGAGTTTGTGAAATTATTAAACTTTCACTCAATAATCTCACCTAATCCTTTCAAGAACTCAAGAATAGAAATCTCTCTCACAAAAGCTTATAGCCAAAAGAATAATTCATTAACTTCTTATTCATGGCTGAATGGAGGGCTATATATAGCTTTACAAAATAACCTAGCTAATGTAGAAGAAAATAATATAAAACACTAAACTCTAAGGGTAAATTCGACCATAAAGTGTTTGGCCACCTAAAAACATGTTAAACAAAGTTTTCCTAATGAAATAAGGAAGAAAAGAATGCATTGTGATTGGCTAAAAAGGTATTCTACCTTCACAAGGTAATATCTAAAGAAAATCTCTTAATGTTACATAAAATAATGAAAAACTAATAAAGATAATCCTAAGAAGACAAGGACTTCATATTCATCCAATAAGAAGCAATCTTGAAGAGTTCTTGCAAATCTTGAAAACCTTGAAGAATCTTGAAAATCTTGGATGCCAAATGTCAAATATTGATTGGTGCACATTTTGATCTTAATTTGCCTTAGGACATAAGTTTCCATGTTGTTAGAACATGTTTTGAAACATGTTTGTAGTTAAGAAAAGACAACCTTATCCAACATGTTTTATCGCATATTTAATCCTAACATGAAAATTTGAACTTTTTACCAACTGGTTGACTTATTAGCAGGGTCTATAGAAAGTATCTATAACTAAAATTACATCTAAATGGGCTTTGCTTTGGGCGTGACAATGATCCATTAAATCCATCTACTAAAAAGTCTAATCTCCAACTTTAACTTTGGCTTTAACCATGTGTTATCCATGAATCCAATAGGCCTATTAGGCTCGTTCTATCAGATATCACTTAAATAACTTGCAAAACAACTCTTCTAATCCCAAATATTAAAAATAATAAGGAAAACAACTGGAATAAAAAATGAAAAGATGAGAACAAATGAAAGGAAGAAAACTAACGATAATAATTTAAATTATCCATGCATAAATTTTAAAGGAAATTAGAGCTTGCAATTTGCAAAAAGCTTTAAATTGAGCTTAAAATAAGGGATTTGAAAATGATGTAAATGGGCTAGGAAAGGATGCAAAAGATCTAATTCAACTTTAAGGTCTAATCATAAAAGGAAGGCATAAAAAGTTTAAAGATGCACTTGGAGCATTCATGCAAAGTAAAAATTACAAAAAGATTGGCTCAAGAAGATAATGGATTGCATCAAGACCAAATACAAAAGGATGGGAGCATGGTGTCTTCAAAGGAGTGCTTAGCTTTATTCAATGGAGCCCCAATTCATTGAAGCAAGAAATTGAAATAAAAGGTTGAAGCACGATTATGCACATGGTTGTGTGTCGTCAAGAGTAAGCACCAAATTTTGGCAGAAATTTATGACACAACCATGCACATGGTCATGCATCTTTGCAATCTTATGACAGACTTAAGTTCAATACAATGCATTTTACAAATTGCAATCTCTAATTTTCTTCAAAGTTTACGTGTGTAAAGTTTAAATTACTATCTTTAGTTTTCTTTCTTCTCTTTTGTTTTTGTTTGTTTTTATCTTTCTATTTTAATTCTAGTTATTTTCCTTATTGTTTTCTAAGTTGTTTGAAATGAGAAGACTTATTTACAAGTTGTTTATGATACATGTAAAGGATGATTGAATTCCCAAACTCATATGCTTTAATTGAATTGCCAAGGATCATTTCACAAATCAAGTTTAAAGAACTCTAAATCCCAATTAGACCTCTAGAAAGCTTGTTTTCTAGTAACTTAAATTATAAAGGTTAAAAGGTTGCCAATTCTAAACCTAAATTAACTAAAGCCAATTTAAGCCTAGAATTAACTTATTTGCAAAGTTATTAAGAAATCAATTTAATAACTTCACCAAGTTCTTTTAAGAATGCAAGAAAGAGAACAAACTCTCACAAAGCAATTAAGCCAAAAGAGTAATCATCAATTGTTATTGCTTGGCTGAATATGAGGCATATATATAGCCTTACATACTTAAAGCCTTAATTAATGAAATAAAGAAGCAAAACCCTAAATTCCTAAGTGTAAATTCGACAATAAGAGTTTTGACCACCTAAAAACATACTAAATGAAGTTTCTTAATGAGTTAAGCAATAAAACAAGGTCTTATGATTATCCACATGGTATTCAACCGTCACAAGGTAATATTTAGCAAGAATCTTTCTTAGTTGCCTACCAATGTAAAAGACTAACAAAGAAATCCTAATCCAAAAAGAAGAAGAAGAATTTGACCAATAAAGAGTAATCCTGCAGAGAATAGGAAGACAATACCAACTAAGCAAATCTTGGTCATATCTTTTGTTAGGCTAGGATGGGTAACCTAAGTCTTGGACTTCTTTTGATCTTGACAAAGGAGATTGACTATATCTAATGTTTCAACTAAGTGTTGTTTTATAGAAATTAAGTTAGATTTCCATTAGAAGTTGGAAGGAGTGCATAATCCTCAAGTAGGCAAAGTTCATCCAAATTCACGGTAAGTGGTCTACAATTCACAATCGCGACCTAATTCAAGTAAAGGGTGAAACTCAGCTAGAAGGATTCATGGGCATCATCGCTACTGCGACTCATGCAAATATGGGAGTGCTAAAGTCACAGATGAATTCTTGGTGTGTGTCATGCCTCAGTCATGACTGCAACTTTCAAAGTGATTAAAGAGGGAAGCTAGTCCATAATCATAGCATGCCAAGTGTCTCAGGTATCCGTTGGAGAACAAAAATCGTGAGAGCAACATTTTAGGTAGCGACTGTGATTCCAAAAGAAGAAGATTGTCTTTCAAACAGAAGGATTCACATTCTTAGTTGTTTCCTGTACAATGCAGAATCGCGACCGTGACTTTTATGGGCAGTTAGAACACAACGACTGTATTTTCCTAATGGACCAATAAGAATGTAACATCCCTATCCACATTCATTCACATTATCACATGAACATATTCATTGCATAAATGATATGAAATCCCATATGAACATATACATTGGATAAATAATCTTTTAGTCATGCGATTTGTAGAAGCATGACAATGACACTTGCACTGTTATATTTGGGACACTTGAACATATATGTAGTGTTTGTATAGTTGCATGGCAAATTGTTGCATGTTGTATGAATGTTATAGCATCATAAATAATGGTATTTTAGAGCTTAATTAAAAGTATAAGGAGCATTTAGGGATTAAGAGATGGATGAAGGTGCTTAATGAGTGAAGAAGAGGGACTAAAAGAGGAAAAGTGACCTTCGGACCAATGGAAACGAAGCACCATGATTTTATATTATTATGATAAGTTTATATCTACTAATTAGGGCAGATTTGATAGGTAAGTCGAGAGGTATTTGCAGAAAGAGAGTGAGAGAGAGCTAAAGAAGAAGAAGAAGAATAAGAGAGGGAAAAGAGTGAGTTGCCTAAGGTTTTCTAATTCTGGGACAGTAAGTAAGTTAATTTATCTTCTTCTCAACTGAAATTAACCTCTCATGACATGTTAATCATGCATGGTTAGTGAGAATAATGGTGTAATTTAAGTAGAGCTCTTGGATGGAAGTTATAATCCAAGAGAACAATAGCTGATTCTGTTGATTTTGATGTTAGAGAAGAATTTTGTACCCATGATTTCATAACCCTATAAGAGGAATTAGGGAAAGTGCAAAATATTAAAGTTTTATCTTTATGTCTCATATAAATGTGTATAAAACAGTTTTGCTTGATTTTGTGTATGTGAGGAGATATGACTCCTTCAGTAGGACTAGGTCAAATCCTAATCGAGATGATCTCAGTCTTCTATTTTCTTATATTTTGATGGCCTTATGTTCTGATTTTGACAAAGTATAAAATATAAAATTTGTAGTTTTATGACCTCTCTAAACACCTGTAAACTAGTTTTTATTGATTTTCTGTATGGAAAGAGTTATGGCTCATTGATTGGGACTGACTTTGTATTGAGGTGAAACCCACCTTTCTTTTTAATCTGTTTTCTAAGTATTTGATGGCCATAGATTCAAAATTTGATGATGGTCTAAACTTTAAAGTTGTATATTTATGTCTGATATACATTCCTTTGAAATATTTTCATGCTAAATCTAGCATGGTTATTGAGATATTATTCCTTCTTCATGGCTAGTTGTCAACATGTTACAAACCTACTCACCTTGAGATTGGTCCTTTGTTTTGGTAACTTTATAAACTGAATTAGACAATGAGTAAAACATGAAAAATGTTCCTTCATATGTTTTGTAATTGATGGTAGATTATTATTGCAATTGTGTTTGTATAATTTGAGATACATTCAAGAGAGTAAGACTTGCTCAGATTGAGAGGACACTACAATAGGGCAACATTTAAAAATTCATCACATTTTGTGTGTCTGATATTGACCTAAAATTTGTATATGTTGTCTCATTATGTGTCTAGTTAGTTAGAAAAAAAGAATTAAGTCATTTGGATCAGTATATATAGAGTTATTGATGTGATAGTGTAGTGAGCTCAGGCTACCCTATTAGGAATATATGCATAAACACTAGGTCCACTTGCATGGATCATACCATAACTACATACTAAGCATTCATAATCATTTTGACATACTTATAATAATGTATGTATCAAATTCTAGAATCTTAAAACTTTAAGGAGGTCTTAGAGAGAGAATCAAACCTACCGTAAAGGTCGATAACATCAAAAGGTGAGTAAAAACCATAATTGGATTCAATAGGTGTATGTGATAATTGTTTGATATGATTATGTTCTATTACATGCATATATGATTGAATTGTTACATGTTACATGAAAATATAAGTCAAGTGATAATGATTGAATTGTTACATGTTACATAGGAATAATATGATTATGTTTTATTACATGTATATATGATTGAATTGTTACATGTTACATGGGAATATAGGCCAAGTGAAAATCAAATGCTCTTAACGATTACTAGGCATATCATTTGTGAATAAGCACTTGTATATGGAACTAAAAGGGCGTTGTGACCGACTTGTCAAACACTTGCAAATCACGTGAAAGGTTGACCAATAGGTCCCAAATCATATGTCAAATGAATTATAGTAAGATGGACCAATAGGTCCCAAATCATATATCAAATGAATTACAGGAAGATGGACCAATAGGTCCTAAATCATATGTTACATGAATATCCCAGGAGTAATGTTTGCCTTGCTCGGTCACTGTAAAAACAAAGCTATTGCATTTGCACTTGCATAGTCAATTGTTATACTTGCAATGTATCTTGATGATATTTGATTATGGATTATGCCATGATAATTTGATTATTGTTTTTATTCACCAAGTCGCGACTCACCTAATCGCAAATTTTTTCAGATACTGAAGAATAGGAATTGGACATTTTGGTGCTTTGAGTTTTACATTCAGACATATTGACCACAAGTCGTCGGCTGAATCCCAACTCTCTCTCTCCTTGTGTCATATACATATATGTACATCAAATACATGTTGGATTGTGTGTGTAGCATGGATAAAACTTTTATGCATATGTATTTTGGACATGAATAGTATGAGTTTTGTAAATGAAATGGTCGTTACAATTATTGTGGTATCAGAGCATTATGAGTTTTGTAAAACGACTATGGCTGTTACAACACCACTAACCATTTTAGAGGCTATGATGTTAATGAAATTAAGATAGGAATTTGAAAAGGCCAAATGACATGTATGTACTACTTACTACTAATCTAGCATGAAATGGAGCGTAATGGGGGTCATGAAGAATTGATCTTTCTCCCTAACTATAGTCAAGACTACTAGTTTAAAACACATGAATAAAGTGAATCAACTAGATAACTAATGACCCATTTATGGTGCTGGTGATAAATGTATAGCAATAATCATGAAGAATAATAAAATGTCATAGGAATGATAAATCCCTCGCTTAGTCATGGCTAAAATTGTATTATAATGAAAAGTATAAAAACATAAGAGAACATGAAACTTGAAAAAAAAAAGAAGTTTGAAATTAAAATCATAAAATAAAACCAATGACTTGATCATTACCCTATTATTAGAATGAATAGGTGTCCCAAGTCATAAAACTTACTCTTATTCTATTAATGGAGCTCAAAAGACACCCATAAGAGATCTTAGAGAAATAAGGCATCAAATAGAGAAGAATATGAGTTTCATAAACTGTCTTTAGTCAAATAGGGTTGTACAAACCAAATAATGGTCTATACAACCTTCTTAGTTGTTTGTATAGACACAATAGGTATGTACAACCCACATAGACTAGATTTCTAATGAAAAAGAAGAAGAAAGGGAAAAAATGTTAGGGGGAACTAAGATGCCCTTTTCTATTGGTTTGCCTTCAAAGGCACTATGATTTTATTACTCCTCCAAGAAAACAAAGTTGAATATACAAATTCAAGTAAAAATTCCTTAAGACTACCTTGGATCTTTGTATTAATGGGTTTGATGTTTGATTTCAATGTATTAGAGTTATTTGATCAAAGATTTCAATGGAGGAACATTATGATTTTCTAAGCCTCCCCATCCCTTTGCAAAATAAGGGATATTTATAGAGGGAGAATGGTACATCAAAGATGGAAAAGCTCTAGCTTCATTTTATTTTTAATCCACAATATGTAAGAGCCTAGAATATTATAAAATTAGCATTTTAAAATCATCTTTATAGTTAAGTAGTTGGTTGTACAACTAAATGTGTAACAAGGGTCAAGGTTCTAGGAACTTTTGTTGGTTATAGTTCTTTCTATGTTATTCATCTACGTAAAATGGCCATATAGCCATTTAAATAGTGGTAAGATGGCATTTAGTTTAGGCTTTTGTTAGGCTTTAGGCTTGATCTCTGACTTCCTTAAGCTTTGATCTTTTTCCTTTGTAACTTCCCTCATGACTACTTGTGAGATAGATCCAATAATTTTCATCATTGTGCTTGCATTACACCTTAATTTTTGGGGCTTGGAAAATGATATTTGAGAAATGATCAATTAAATAAGACTCAACAAAGTAATACTAAAATGTAACTATTAGAAAGGATACTAAAGGATACAATTCTTAAATAGGTTCTTACATAGGTACTAACGTCTTTGAAACGTCTTAATAATTATTAAGCAAGTACTAAGTTTACTCTGATAATTCTCTAGTAGATATCAGTATGGATTGTATGTTTTTAGCAACTTTCTAGTAGGTACTGGGTATCATAATAGCTTTTTAGTAAGGACTAAGGGTCTTAGAAACTTTATAGCAAGTGCTAAGTTTGCTCTGGTAGCTCTCTAGTAGGTACTAGTACACATTATATGCCTTTAGCAACTTTCTAGCAAGTACTAGGGCTTTTAGTAGCTCTTATTGTAGCTACTAATGTTTTTGAATCTACTTATAGTGTCTCAACTATTCCGGTAGTGTAATTAAGATTAAAAGCTCTTTTTGTATTCTTTAGGAGTGATTTCGTATCATAATTGCTCTTTTGGCAATTAATGGGAATGAATTTAAATTTGGATAGTTGTTCCAAGGTTGAAATAGCTTAAATAGTAGTTAGAAACCTTTGTCAAGATAATTGTATTGGTGAAATTTTGATTTATAATTCCTTCTGATGTTTATGGGGATAAATTTTGGTATTTCAAGGGTAATTCTATAATTTAATAAAAACTGTAGGGCAAGAATTTCTTTCCTAAGCTTTAGAGAGGTCAAGAGATAGTTTGGTCACATCCATTGTGAACATCCTTCCATTCCTTTCTTTTCCTTCTTTCTTCTTCTATATGGCTTTAATGGATTATATAAACAAGGATTTATCTATACAACCCTATTTGATGTACATATTTATGTAGAATAGTCAACACAGTAATTTCATCTATACAGACCACCACTTCAATACAAAGAGTTGTTGTCGGCCTTAACCTCATTTGTGCCATTTATTTTCCACTCTTTATTTTTCTCTCTCTATAAAATTCTATTAAGTAGAGGAGTTTTTAATGGCTGAATTTGAGGATGCCATGTTCAATGTTGCCACTGACTTCTCCAAAGGCAAGGTTCCAGTTTATAATAATTGGGGCAGTTGAAAGCCGCCTGCTGCTTTAGTTTGGCTTCTCCATTTATGCATGTGCTACCCAAGATCATGTCAAAGGGTTTAAAATTAATTCGACACATGTCAACTATGTACGACCTATATTATTCCATAGCTAGGGGAGCTTCTGGTGTGGTGGGTACCACCTCTTTATTTTATGTAATTAACTTAAGTAGTTATTTAATTTTATTTTTCCTACACTTTAAGTGCTTTTAGATTTTAGTCATTATCCCAAAGTTTTCTTCAACATACAAACACTAGGTTAGTTTTAATAAATAAATAAATAAATATATATATATATATATATAACTAGATATAAGACACTTACCTTGGAAATTTTGGAATTTATTTGATGGTTGTCAATCAATTTATTGCCTCGATTTGCATGCTAAACTAATTTTTGTACAAAAAAAAAATATTTGAATTAAGTAATGAAATAGCCATAGAAAATTGAAATGCATACCTGTGAAATTAGATAATTTATTTATTGTTTTGCAAATTTTTTTATTGAGATTTGAATTCAATTTCAATCGATTTTGTAAGTTCTATGTATAGTTGTTGAACCAAATCTAGAATTTCCATTAATTCTTTTTTTTAAAATTAATTTTCATAATTTTTCATGAAATTTCGTAGATTGTTGGTCTCTAGTTTTTCACAAATTGGTAGTCACTCTTTAGGCATTAGTTATTTCTTGCTTGCTAGTCTTTGTATCTTATAAACACCTATGTATGAAGAAATGTAAAAATTTATTACCTTTGTTCGCAAAATTGCATATTTTAATGGAATTAATGACTTGAATTTTCTATTTTGCGCTTATTGGCTCAAAAGACATTATTCCTCGATTTATACGCTTGATTTGTAATCCTTCTTATTGTTTCTTTCCTTTTTCTTCTCATGATGCTTATTTTTTGTTCTAATCCTTATTTTTATCCACCTATTTTTTAATTATTTTTTGCCTTTTACAGTGTGACATCTCTTTTAGTAAGAAAGGAATGTCTGTCACTCTAGTTGGGGTCTGGTTTAGGGCGCTGCCCTTTCGTATTATAGCACATTTGGAGGAGATTAATGTTCTACCATTCCTATGAACACTTCCAGATAGAGCTTTGTATAACGACTCCACTATGATTCAAGTGCTAGCAAAGTAGTGGATGGATGTCAGTTATACCTTTCATTTGTTGTGCATCATGAAGGTGAACTTCACTTTCAGGGATTCCATATTTATGATCGAGATCCACTATTATGAGATCCCTCTTTCCATAATTGCTAACATGTACCACTTAGTCTTGCAAAAGGATTACATTCATCACCTCTTTGGATGGGTCTCCAAGGTGATGGAGAATCAACCTTTCAAGCACTTCAATTTGAAAGGAGTGGTTCTTGTTGCCACAAATGATAACCCATAGAAGTTGATTGACCAAGTGACTCAGTGCTTTATTTTTTATGGCCTTTTAGGGACATTTTGTTCCTACTATTATAGATATGGTTGTGATATGCTTGGTACTAGTGCTAGAGGACCTGGGACTCGTCTACCACTTTGACTAATGTTTGATGACATTTGTACATATGTACAAGTTCCTTAATCGGTGTAGTCAAGGGTCATCTTACATGATGGTGCCTAAAACATGCTTGTGGTAACTACCTTATCTAAACTTTTTTATTTTTCTCATTTTTTTGCTTCTTTTGTCATAAGTTAATTGATGTTTTGTCTTTTCACAAGGTGCCAACCCTTCGATAGACATGGATGACTGCAATCTTCACTTTATGAGATTGAGCTTCGCACATCATATAGAGTTGTCCATCGGGGGTTAAACATAACCTCCTGAACACGATGACCCTAGACCAAGTACTTTTAACCTGCAAAACAAAGTCAATTATTAGTTTTTGCATTATTTTTTAGTTTTGGTTAGATACTTATAGCGATAAAATTATTTTTCTTTTCTTTTTGCAACTATGGTTGGATTATGGGAACCTGCCAAGACATGACAGCCTAAGGTCATTGAGATAAAGGATCGCTCCTTCAAGTGATGTCCTCTAGTAAGACCTCGATTCGAGAGTGATATCATAGGGAAAGAATGCTTTTTATGGTACAATGGGCCATATAAGCGGTTAGTACCACAACATTAGCCTTCATACATGTTTTGAACGACTGACATGATGGAGGAGAGTACTAACATGTCACTAAATATAACTAACTCAGACAAAATTATTTAAATTGTCACCATATATAAATCGTTGTGATTAAGGTGCATGCATTCTAACTAAATATAAATAGTGAAGCCAAAATAATTTAGTCACTTATCAATTCAACTAATTAATGATGATTATTATAATGTCATAAAAATTTGATATTTGTGACAATCAAGTTGTCATAAATTTTTATCTTTTTGTCTACAAAAAAGTTATCCCAAAAAGTTTTGGCATAAAATTTTGACTCTAAATTTAATTGTGATGAATATGTGTGCATCATCACTAAATACATATATTTAACATGAACTTGTTTCATCGCATATCCATTCAACTCATTAATGATAAACTATTATCTCGTCATATAAAAATTAATATTAGCAACAATAAATAAAGTCATAAATTCATACTTTGTTTTCCTTAAAAATTTTGCCTCCAAAGTTTTTGATACAACATTTTGCCTCTAAATAAAATTGCGACACAATCATATCCCTCGTCACTAAAAGCTAACATTGATGGTGAATTAAAAGTGCCACTAACTGGTTCAAATAATTAGTGACAAAATATGATGTCGTTGCCAACAAAAATAAATATTATCATTAATTACTATTAGTTTGTTATTTAAAGATTTCCTTCCATATTTTTGCCGAAATTCTACCTATAAAAGGTTATATCATGAATGTACTTTTATGGTAATGAAATATACAAGTTAGTGACGATAAAAAATATATATAGTGACAAAAGTAAGAATCGTCACAAAAGTGAATGTTATAGTGACATTATGATTTTGTAATGTTTAATCGACAAATTATGACAATTTTATATATGGCAAAAAAATTCATCATAAAATGTGCAATTTCTTATAATGAAGCTTTGAGGTTCAAACCAGGAAAGCAACTAGTCATGAGAGGTATCAAGTATCATACCTAGACAGTTGAGGCTCTTTTATGGATGATTCCAGTGGCAAAGACAGTCAACTAGGCATTCCCCCTATGTGAGGCTCACAATGGGATACTTCTTCACTATGACACCTAGGAATTGATAGTGCACTCAAAGAGAAGGCCTACCATGCCTATTTCTACTGTCAAGGTTGTAAGTAGGTGCATCTGGTAGGTTAGAGCTGATAGGGGTCGGTGAGCATGACCCATTCCTTAACAGTCTAATAAAGAAGTGCTTGGCCTCCCTCACTGATTTAATGATGGCCTTAGAGGTCATAAGGTCAGCATACGCCTTTAACCTAGTTGACATTACTTAGTAAGTTTTGCTCTTCCCTATGTTCCTTGTGTTTCCTACTATTCTTGATTATTGTTGTTAATTTAATGTCATTTTTAAAGATCCCCCAAGCATAGGTCTAGGCTATGTTCAAATTGGTTGTTGTGGTTAAGAAGGCTATCACTTAGAAGACTCAAGAGGTCTAGGTTAGTAAAAAGAAATGTAAGTCACGTATATAAGTTTATGGTTATGTTGGTGTTTGAACTTGTGTCCTATCCATCCTAATTATTATGTGTCTTGCAGGAGACTGTCTAATGCCTAACCTAGGATTTATGGGAGATATAGCAATAGCTAGCAAAGGTTAAGGCATATATAGAGCAAATGAAGTCAAAGAGTTACATCTCTACCTCAAAGGATGAGGAGGATTGAGCCACATGCTACTATTTTAGCTATTTGAATTTTTTTATCTTCTTTTTCTTGTGCCTAGTGGATATATTACTAATGTTGGAAAACTTTTGAACTGTAGGATGGTCATTTGAGGATTTTAAAAGCCTCTTTCATCTGACTTGGATAGTTTAATTGAATAGTTAGGACTTTAAGAGATGTTTAAAAGTGATCTTGCCTCAATTTTACTAAACTGTGATACCTTTCTTAGGTATCATCCTTGATATGTGTAATGGTTTAATTTCTTGCTTATATGTACATATGTATGTCTCTTTAAATAGGTATGAAACAATTTGGATGCCTAAAACACATGGAAGACTCTACCAAAAATTTTGTAAAAAAGGTTATCTATACAAATCAATAGTGGTCTATATAGATAAGAATAATTGTTTATAGTTGTTAAGTGTTATCCCCTTTTCCTTTCTTATATGAATATCTCATCCTCGATTTCCATGCCCAAACCTACTATTTTTACACTTTCCACCATTGTCAAGGCATTTTTGAAGTCTCTCCCACTTCAAAGTTAATCCAATTTACCTTGGGCGAATACTAAAGCCCTTTGCCACCTTTCATTTGTCTGAATCAATATGGAATTTTTTTTATGCTACTTATGATTTATGAGACCTTACAACCCATTTGTTTCACTTTAGAGATATTGAAATATGCCTATTCCTATAAGAATTCAGTGCCATTCTCAACTACCAGATCGCAGGTACTGACCAGATTGCACTACCACATATAGGTTACTCACATGTTAAGAAAATGATAGAGTTTGTGATATGATGAAGTACCTATGTAGACCTTGGGTGAAACAAAGATTCGCACATCCCCTTTTCTTGCTTTTAATATTTATAGAGGTCATGCCAAGGCAACATAAGCCCATATATAATAGTCATTCTCTTAGTAGAATTTTTGCTACAAAAAGATGATATAGAGGTAGATTTACAATTATGCCTCTTATCAAAGAAATTGAGTTAGGGAAGACACTGGTCTTAATAATTCTCAATGAGACCACTATGGGTTTAGATAGGGTGTCACTTGGCATCAACGATTCTTTTTCTAGAAGCTCGTTATTGCTTTCTGGTACATATTTCTCCTACATTCTTTTATTTTGTTATTTATATTTTATTTTTCATTTGTTATTTTTATTTTTATTATTATAACTTTTGCTTAAATTGCCCTTGCAAGTTTTCTATCCAATGGTCGCTCCTTTTTGCTTAGGCCACCTTTTTAGTTTTCAATCTAACAAGCTTTTCTTTCTTTTTCTTTTTTTTTAGATATAGCTATGAGGGAAACTAGTCTTGCTAGATGCTCTATCTATAAACATAAGACACTATTTCACACAATATCTCTCAAATCATCATCTATCAAGGCTTGTCTCTACCATAACTAAATAAGTCGAATGGTTATTTCACATTATAGATTTCAACATGCATTGGACCTATCCCTGATGGAGGTTGACAGGAACAACCCTTAGGATGTATGAAGGGCGTGTGATCATCCATGCTCTGTCATCTAGTACTTTTTATGATATGGCTAGAGTCTATCGTCAATTTGGAGCCCACAGGATAGAGTGTGATTCCTTCCTACTTTTACTGAAGGTCCCTTAACCCAACATTTCTTAGATAAAGTGGAGGGGGCACTTGGGTTGATCATTACATCTATCACATATTTCCTACTAAGACTTTTAACTTTGATGTTGCTAACTTTGAGGCTTGGATGCATGTTAGGTAGGAGCACAGGCTTGATTTCATCATACATTCACAACATCAATGAGCCTATGGAAAAAAACTTACTGTATTTCATTTGGATGAAAGAAATGTTTGACAAAGGCTACTTCTGTTATGCAAATGCAAGGTTACTTTCATTATGCAAATGCACATTCTTTTGATGTTATTCCCAACATAAATCATTGCAATTTATGTATCACACACTAATTAAATGCATGATCATTAATTTTAATAATGGTACATTAGATCATCTAATTATCTTATTTGATACTTATGACTTGTTGACTTTGGCTGCCCTTTATCCTTGCCTCCTCTACTATTACCCTTAACTCTATTACCTTATGGCAAACTTCTTTAGTGGTTGTTCATACTCGCTCGACTTCTACTTTGATTATTATATTGCTTATATCCTAATTTTTGTTTTATTTGCCCTTTCAAGTTTTTGACTTAGCAGACTTTTTCATTCTTTTTTCTTTTCTCTTTTATAGACATGCTCTAATTTTTTCAAAGCCACCCTTTTGAGTTTTTGACTTAACCTGCTCATTTTACTTTTCTCACATCCTTACACGAAGTACTTCTTCAGTCTATTACGTTTATAGGTTCATAGAATTAATTCTCATCGATATCTGATAAATTTACAATAATATGTGAATAGATCACATAGGGACCTTCCTAATTCGACTTGAATTTTTCTTGAGGGTCTTTATCTTATGGTTAGACTACTTTTAGTACTAGATCACCAACTCTTATTATGCTTTCCTTAACCCATTTATTAAAGGTACACATCATCTTGACTTGGCGTAATGGATGATAGCAAGCCTTGAATGGTTATGTGATTGTTAAAAGGCAGAGAAGAGGTTTGCACCAATAACAACCTACCACAAGCTTGGAGTTAGATCTAGACACTGCCAAAATGTGAATGTCCTTTATTGGTATCCACATCAACAGGCTATCTCCATAATGGATAGGGTGTTAGCACCAAGGTGTTTCTCTCTATATCTCTCTTTCTAAAATGTCTTTCTGAAAAAGCAATGTAAATGTTCTTAATTTTTCAAAAACTAAACACACACACACACACACACACACACATATATATATCTTAATTATTAAGATACTTATGCCTCTATATCTTAAATAAACAAATGAGATAATATCCTATTTTGTTTTAACCTTTAAAGCGAAAAAAAGGGATATCTAAACATTAAGATAATATCTTTAATTATCTTTACACAGACTCATACACACACACACACACAGTAAAAAAATACCATTTCATTTTTAGGCCTATTCTAAATGTGCAACCCTATAGGTTCACATAATGTTGGCAGTGGCCTAAAGCCTATTTATGGCCCATAAGTCATAAGTGGCTTCTAACAAGAAATTATGACTACCCAAATTATGTGAATGTCAATGATCTGACCTAACCTATTATACAAATAACATTATAATCATTTGGTCACATTATAATCATTTGGTCACATTATATCTCAATTGAACATAAAGCGTGTATCATAACATCCTTATATAGTTCAATTATTTTTCAATCTCCAAGTTGATTAATGTAAAAGTCGTACAATCTCTTTAATTTAACTTATTGAAGGGCCTAGAAATATATTTCTTATAAATATAAAATTCCTTCTTAATCACTCATATTACTGTATATGATTTATTTCATGTATAATATCAGTATGTATAATCAATTGATTAAAGATAATATTAGATGGTATCAAAATATGAAGTTTATCATAATGGAATCCATGGTTATTTTCATGTTTGAGGATTAAGTTAATAGTATTGTATGAGAATCACTAATGATAGTTTATCCATGTGGTGTAACGACCATTTTCATTTATAAAACTCATAGCATTCTTATCCAAAAGACATATGCATAAAGGTTTTATTCATTATACATACACAAGCAAACATGTGTTTAATGTATATATATGTTAACTAATTTCAAGGCTAGTGACTATAAACTGGTTCCTATCTAGATGTATATAGATGATATAATGAGAGAGAGAGTTGGAATTCAACCAACAACCTATGGTATATGTGTCTCGATGCAAAACTCTAAGCACTAAAATGTCAAATCTTATGCTTTAGTATCTGAAAAAAAAAAATTGCAATTTGGTGAGTCATAACTCGATGAAAAAAACAATATTAAGATTCTTATGGCACAACCAACATAAAAGTATCATCAGGATACATTACAAGTGTAACAATTGACTATGCAAATGCAAGTGCAATAGATTTATTTTTATGTCGTGACTTTATAAAGCAAACATTGCTCGTGGGAATTCATGTGATTCAAGCGACATTTGATTTTGCAAGCCAACATCTAACATGTGAGCCATTTGATCCATAACATGTGCCAGTGGGACATATTAGTCCATCTTCCACGCGATTTGCAAGTGTTTTATAAGTCAGCCACAATATCCTTCTAGTTCCATATGCAAGTGTTCATAACAATTGTATACCAAGTAATCATTAAGACCATATATTCTTGCTTGACTTGTATTCATATGTAAAAGGTAACAATTCAATCACATATAGATGCAATAGGGCATAATCACATCATAAAATTATCACACATATGCACATTGGAATCTAATTATCGTTTTTACTAACAGTTTAATGTAACCAACCTTTACGGTAGGTTTGGTTCTCTCCCTAGGGCTTCCTCAAAGTGTTGAGATCCTAAAACTTGATACACACATTGTTATAAGTATGCCAAAATGATTATGAATGCTTGGTATGCAACTATGGCATGATCCATGCAAGTGGACCTAGTGATTATGCATGTTTTTCCTTATATGGCAGCCTGAGCTTACGATACTCTCACAGTAATAACTCTAGGTATACTTATCCAAATGACTTCGTTATTTTTTTCAAATAAACTAGACACATAATAATACAACATATTGAAATTTTAGGGCAATATAAGACACACAGAAAATGGGGTGAATTTTTAAATTTCTCTCTATTTCAATGTCATCTCAGTCTGAGTATGTCTTACATTATTGGGTATATCTTAAATTTTACAAATCAAATTGCAAAACTAATTTACCAGAAGTTAAAAAAACACATAAAGGAACATTGTTAATGTTTTTACTCATTGTCTAATTGTAACATCCTTTTTCATCTGAAAAAACTCACATGGCTCTAATACCAATAAATGTAATGACTGTATTCTTTTTTTTTCTACCACAATCTGTAATGCTACAATCGATACCTATCAGAGCACTCAACATCTAGGATTTGCTCGTCGGCCCCACGATGTCATACACACCGGGATTTGCACGTCTGCCCTGCGTATGCTTAAGCCCTCTTTGATACCAAAACTGTAACCTCTAAATTCATTTGTCAAACCAATAACTGTGACATCCATTGTTCTCATTTGTAAATAAGCTTTGATACCACAAATTGTAACATCACAACATAGCTATAACTGGTACCTATCAGAGCACTTAACATCCGGGATTTGCCCGTCGGCCCCGCGATGTCATACATACTGGGATTTGCACATCTGCCCCACGTGTGCTTGAACCCTCTGATACCACCAAGTGTAATTATCATCTTCAGTTGCAAATCATGGCATTTCACGATCAAAAATGCATACACATTAAGGTTTATTCATCATACATATATAATCCCACATGTATTTAATGTACACATGTATTAACTAATGTCAGGACTAGTGACCAAAACTAGTTCCTATCAAATGTATGTATATGACGCAAGGAGAGAGAGTTGGAATTCAGTCGACGACCTGTGGTCCATATGTCTCAATGTAAAACTCAAAGCACCAAAGTGTCAAATTCCTATTCTTCAGTATCTGAAAAAAATTTTGTGATTTGGTGAGTTGCAACTTAGTGAATAAAAACAATAATAAAATCCTCATGGCATAATCCATAATCAAATATCATCAAGATACATTGCAAGTATAACAATTGATTATGCAAGTGCAAATGTAATAGCTTTGTTTTTGTCGTGACCGAGCAAGGCAAACATTGCTCCCGGGATATTAATGTGATTCATGTAACATATAATTTGGGACCTATTGGTCCATCTTCTTGTAATTTGCAAGTGTTTGACAAGTCAGTCACAATGCCCCTTTTAGTTCCATATGCAAGTGCTTATTCACAAATGATATGTCAAGTAATCATTAAGAGCATTTAATTCTCACTTGGCCTGTATTCCCATGTAACATGTAACAATTCAATCATATATACATGTAATCGAACATAATAATATTATTTCCATGTAACATGTAACAATTCAATCATATATACATGTAATATAGTATAATCATATCATACAATTATCGCATACACCCATTAAATCCAATTATTGTTTCTACTCACCTTTTGATGTGACCAACCTTTATGGTAGGGCTTCTTCAAAGTATTGAGATCCTAACATTTGATGCATACATGGTTATAAGTATATCAAAATGATTATGAATGCTTGGTATCCAGTTATGGCATGATTCATGCAAGTGTACCTAGTGTTTATACATGTTTTCCTTATATAACATCCTGAGCTTGCTACACGGTCACAGTAATAACTCCCAATATACTAATCCAAATGGCTTGATTCTTTTTTTCAAACAAACTAGACATATA
The DNA here is from genome assembly GCA_949677035.1 of Omphalea diandra. Lineage (NCBI taxonomy): Eukaryota > Viridiplantae > Streptophyta > Magnoliopsida > Malpighiales > Euphorbiaceae > Omphalea > Omphalea diandra. Next base: position 19,717 of record CATIWR010166854.1, on the reverse strand, counting down.
ATGGGACAACATATTCAAATTTCAGGCTAATATCATATACACATAAAATGTGGTGAATTTTTAAGTTCTGCCCTGTTACAATGTCATCTCAATCTGAGTAGGTCTTACATTCTTGGGCATATCTCAAATTTTACTATTCCAATTGCAATAATATTCTACCATTAGTTACAAAACATATAAATGAACACTTTTCATGTTTACTTATTATCCAGTTTAGTCTATAAGGTCACCAAAACAAAAGACCAATCTCGGGACAAGTAGGTTCATAACATGTTGACAACCAGTTATGATAAAGGGATAATATCTCAGTAACCATGATATATTTGGCAACAATATTTCACAGATATGTAGGCCAGGCATAAATATACAACTTTCAAGTTTGGGCCATCATCAAATTCTAAGTCTATGGTCATCAAATTCTTGAAAAATAGAATTAAAATAAGGTTGTGTGTCATATGGGTACATAGTCAGTCCCAATAATGAGCATATCTCTTTCCACACAGAAAATTAATCGAAACTGCTTAATAGATATTTATAGAGAATATAACCCTACAAGTTTCATGTTTTGCACTCTATCAAAATCAAAATATAAAGTCATCAAAATATAACAAAATAAAAGACTGAGATCATCTCAGTTTGTTTTTGAACCAGTCTTGATGAAGGAGCCATATCTCTTCACAAACACATAATCAAGTAAAACTGTTTCATATGCATTTATATGAGACATAAGGCTACAACTTTCATGTTTTTCACTTTCCCCAATTCCTCTTCTAGGGTTATGAAATTATGGGTGAAAAATTCTACTCTAATAGCAAAATCAACAGAATCAACTCTTGTTCTCTTGGATTACAACTTCCAACCAAGAGCTCTACCTTAATTAGTCCTAAATTCTCACTAACCATGCATGATTAACATGTCATGAGAGGTTAATTTCAGTTGAGAAGAAGATAAATTACTTACCTATTGTCCTAGAATTGGAAAACCTTAGACAGCCCACACTTCTTCCTCTCCTTCTTCTTCTTCTTCTTCCTTTCTTCCTTTCTTTCTTTCTTCCTTAGCTCTCTCTCTCTCTCTCTCTCTCTCTCTCTCATTTGGTGTATTTTGACCTTATCTCCTCTCTTACCAGCCCATAATGGCAGATAATTATAATTTGTATTCTTACTATAATAGGACAAAAGATTAGTCCTATTGGTTGAAAGTTAAACAGTTTTGCCTTTTAGTCCATTTTCTTCATTCTTTCATCACCTTCGTCCATCATCTAATTTCTAGATGCTATTTATACTTTGAGATGAGCTCTCAAACACCATTATTTATGATGTTATAATAACCACACAATATGAAATAATTTATCATATAACTATGCAAACACTGCATATATGTTCAAGTATCCCAACTGCAATGGTGCAATTGCCATTGTCGTGTTTTTGCAATTCACATATCTAAATGATTATTTATCTTGTGCATATGTTCATGTGAGATTTCATATCTTTTGATATAGTGCATATGCTCATATGTGATTTATATCATTTGTGTAATGAATATATTCATGTGATAATGCCAATGAATAGGGATAGGGATGTTACAATAATTTTGTTTATAAAAACATCAAAACAAATGACCAATCTTAGGATGAGCTTATTTTCAACATGGTGATAATTAGTCATAATAAGGGGAAATATCTTAATAGCCATACAAAATTTGGCAACAATATTTTACATTATTTTACATAATATATAAATATACAACTTTCAAGTTTAACATATCACCAAATTCCTAATCTATGGCTATCAAATTATTGTAAAACAAAATTTAAAGATAGGTGAGGTATCATCCGGGTACAGGGTTAGTCACAATCAATGAGTCATATATCTTTCCACAAAAAAATAAATCCAAAATGCTTTACAGGTGTTTATAAGGGATATAACCCTACAAATTTCATGTTTTACACTTTGTCCAAATCAGAACCTAAGACCATCAAAATATACAAAAATAGAAAGACTGAGGTGATTTCTGTTGGTTGTGAACCAGCCCTAATGATGGAGTCATAACTCCTCACATACACCAAATAAAAAAAAACCTATTTCATATTCATTTAGATCAGGAATAAAGCTACAACTTTCATATTTATCACTTTCTCTAATTCCTCTTCTAAGGTTATTAAATTATGGGTATAAAATTATGCTCTAACAACAAAATCAACAAAATCAGCTCTTATTCTTTTGAATTTCAACTTCCATCCAAGAGTTCTACCCCAAATAATCCATAATTCTCACTCCTTAAGCACCTCCATCCATCTCCTAATTCCTAAATTCTCCTTATACTTTTAAATAAGCTCTATAACACCATTATTTATGATTCTATAACATGCATGTAACATAAAATAATTTTTTATGTAACTATAAAAACATTACATATATGTTCAAGTGTCCCAAATGTAATGGTCCATATGTCTTGAACTTATGTTCTTTTATTACATTTCCTAATCTTTACTTGCTATTTATCTTCTTTTTTATAATGTCAAATGAGGGGAGAAGAGAATAAGCATAAAAAGAAAAGAAGAGAATATATGATCATATAATAAAGGAAGAATAAATTAAAGAGGAGAGAAATAAAAGGGAAACACGATGAAGTAACCTTAATAGGTTAAGGGAGAGTTAAGAATTGATAACTCCATATGTTGTGCTATCAATTTTCTTATGCTTAGCCTTTAAGGAATTGATTATCATCATAAAAAAGAGGGAGAATATTAAACCTTTTAGGCTCCAAGTTCTTGTTTTAATGATTACAAATAGGACTTAGGGCTAACATTTGCCCAAGATTGTTCATGTTAAATCTTGCAAGTACATCATTCCTTAAATAGTAATGATTAGAAAAGAATTTGCTTTTAGGATATTTAAATTGAAGGTTGAAAAACTCTAAGTTTTAAATAGTGAAAGTTAAAGCAAACTTAGCTGAATAGGTCAACGGGCATCACCTTCTAGCAATCGACATTGAATAAGTGCTCTAGTTTGAACTATGTTATCTAAACCTAGCAACGAGCATTATAAAAGGTGTTGAAAAAAATGCTCTAATTTGTGTTATACCATCTGGACCTCCTAATAAGGTACACTCAAATAATCAATAAGCATTGAGATGATTCCAATGAGCATTGTGAGAACTCCAATAGGCATTGAATCACTTCTATAGTTTTTGAAAAATAAAGCATAAAGATCACATTTTTTTTAAATCAACAACAGGTGTTAAGCATACTTTAATAAGCTTTGAGGTTAAAATTAGTGATTATTGTTTACATCTAATGACCTTTAAAGAAATAGTGGATTAAATAAATAAAAAGGTGAAAGGAAGAGTCTTGAGCCACCAACTTTTAATAGTTACTTCCAATGGACACTTTAATTAGACCAATGACCATTGAAGCTAAATATTTAATGATAACCACCTATCTACGTGAAATCAATAATTATGGATGCCTCAACAACAGGTGTGGAATTTCTTCAATGAGTGTTAATTGCTTATAACTATAATGTGAAGTGATTGCTCGTTTCTAATGGCTAGTTCCTTGTTCAACTTATAAAAGGAATTTCTCTCAATGAAAATAAAAAGGAGAATCATTCTATTAAGTGATTAATCCATTGTGAAAAAACCTTTCAATAGAAAAGGTAATTACATTATGAATAATGAGTGATCTAGCATCTAAAAGAAATTCATTGATCAAGCTTGAAAAAGAATTAAAAGAGTTTTCTTCTAAATAAAATTTGAAGTACAAACTTCACAAGAACCTTTTTTACCTTCTTACTCATATCAAGCATACCTTGTAAATATACGTTGAACATCCATTCTTACTTAGGTAAGAGAGTTTACCTTCTCTTGAAAGAGTTATAATATCTTATTATATAACTTAGAGTTGAGAAGCTATTTAAAAGTATCTTTTGTGAAAGGTTTAAGGTAGCACCTAAAAAACTACTTTGGGCTAAGGTTTAAGTAGTAATTATGATATACTTGTATGAAGTTGATAGTGTCTAAAAATTTATAACCTGCAAAGGCTTAGTAAGTACCCAAAAACTTACTTGTGTAAAGGTTCTTGATAGCACCTTTAGTTATTAAAATAATGAAGGCTCAAGTGGAAATACTAGAAGAGAGGACGTAGGCAAATTGTACTAAACCTTTATAAATTTTATGTGTTGATTCTTCAACTATTTTCGCATTTAGTTTGAATTTATAAATTTGTTATTGCCCTATTCAACGCTCCTTTATATGGCATTAAGGAACAACAAACACCTCTAGTGCTCTTCATTAAAGATCTTCCTTTTGTTATTTCATGGCCAAGTGGTATGAGGGCCATGCATGATTATAAACTACTATTTGTTATGATCTTATATTGCCTCCATAACCTATTTTTCTTTCTTTTTCTTTTTTTTTCTAAATCTCCTCGTTGGATGAGCCCTGATAATTTAGATAGCCTGATCCCGAAGTTGCATATGAAAAATGCTTTCTTGAAATCATCCATAGAATCATCTCCTACATATTTCTCATCCTCTTTGGCAATATCCTCTTCAACCTCTCTAGCTAACTCTTCTTCTTTCATGACCATGCATATCTCTTATTTCTAATCGTCCACTTTTGCCATGTTAATCCAATTCTCTGAGTGGCATGAGTATGAATTTATAGAAACTTGGAGACACTCTTTCAGTTCTTTTCTAGCCCCTGTCCTAGAAGAAAGTTCATGATCTTCATGAGGCCCATTACTTTTGGATCAACCCACTTGCTTATAACCCTTACAACCTAGAAAACTTCTAAGATGCAGGATAATTATACTCAATGTCAACACGATCTACCTTAACTTATACACATATCATCACCACCTCACCCTTATAAGGGAACTTAACCTTTTGATATAATGTAAATGGCACCCTCCAGATGGATGATACCAAGATCTCCCTAATGATAATGAAAAGGTAATAGGAATGTATAGCACTATAAAATTCCACCATTGTCTCCATAATCTTAGCCTTCAACATGGTCTTGAACATATTAGTTATTGGTTATAAAGTCATCATAAGCTTGAATAATATTGTACGATGCTTCTAAATCCTTTTTTAACACTATAAATTTATGTAATAGCTTTAAAGGGCTTATATTGATTCCAAACCCATCATCAACCATTACACATGGAGTGTGCCTCCTATTCACCTCAACTAAAATGAATAAACCAAGATTATGATCCCTCTCCTTGATGGCAGATCCTTATCATAAAAGGTAATATTTCCCTTATTGATAATGAACACAAACAAGCCTTTCGATGTAGCTTCTTATGAGATTATCAAACTTGACAAAGTTTGAACCATTGCCCTTTTATGTTATTGAGAGGTGATGAGCAATTCCCACATGCTTATCTAAGTTGGCATTTTCTTCAAATGCCTTAAGACTGGATTTTCCTCTTCCTTTTCCTTCACCACAAATTTGTCTACTACTTTCTCAACTATAGGCTCTTTAAAAGCCTCTTTTTCTATATAGTACTTCCCACTCAAAGTTACACTTTCTTCCCATAGCTTAGTCATTCTTCCTCTTTTCATTTCCTCTATTTCCAAATTCGAGATTTTTCAAGAATTAATAACCAAAGTAAGAATTACAACTTCCATAGGATCACCTTTTTAAAAGTAGCCATTGCAACTTAGAAAATCCTAAAATCAACCATGAAAGTTCCTTGGCGTAGGGGTGGAATATTATAATAGTTTGATAATGGATACCCTTTTACTTGATCTTTTAGAGATAGGTGGCATAATAATCTTATTGTCAATGAGATCCTAGATCTCGTGCCTTAGTATATGATAATCATTTGTGTTATGCCTAGCTTTTTAGTGGAAGGCATAATAAGCATTTGCATCATATCTTCTTAGCAGTGAATTAAGAATGGTTGTGACATTAATTGCTTTAACGCTCATTCTTTTTACAATATGCTAAATGCTTTGGATAAAGGCATGCTTAAATTAGTGAACCATCTCTAGGCTCTCACTACATTCATGTCAATTGTCTAGTTCCCCTCTCTATGAGCTTAAGATGGTGCACTTCTTCTTCCAATGTATTGCTTTTTTTATTTGAATGACAACTCTTTGACCTGTAAACCAGCTTTTCTAAGGTCCTTAAAATTATAGACCAATATCCCCACTTAATCTTAGTGCCTATATTAGGTAAAGTTCCCCTAATAATCGTTCGGACTTGCTCTCTCTTAGTTGGTCTAATGGTTAGTCATTGAAACCTTTTCCTATCTTTTATTGCAATTATTTTATATCCTATAAATTGACTTCTAGATCTAAATTACAAGCCTAATGCTTTTCAAAAGCCTCTGTTAGTTCTTTCTAATCTTTTTTTTTATCATGTTTAGGTGATTGAAATGCAAAGTTTTTATTGAGCCCTCTAATGATAATTCTAAAAGTTTAAGCATATTATCTATTGGTACCCTGGATGCTTCATGATAAAAACATATAAAAGAATGTGATTCTTTACATTTTAAGTTTTTATGAACTTTGGGAGCACAAGCATTTGAAAATTAGTCAGAAGTTTCATAACCTTATGACAAATAACCTTTCAATATGGATTCCTCTCTTTAGACCCTTAGTATTGAGTGTCTTTCGATCCTCACTAATTATTTGGCAAGATCATCAAATTGAGTACTTTCTTGCTCACTTTGCACAAGTTTATTATGAGTTGTAGTAGTGTTCCTTTAACGTTTAATTTGTTCATAGTTATTTGATTATTTTGGGCATAATTTAGTTTTAATTTGTGTTCAAATTATGTTGTTTTGATTTAATTGATGTCATCCTATACATTTTGGATGTTTTGGAGGTGTTTTAGCAAGTTTAGAGCATATTAGGACCAAAATAGGCACGCATAGCAACTTCAGAGACCAAGTAGAAAGTTTGGATGAGTGATGAAATGAAGGATTTTATCACACCGATAACTAAAGATATAGGTTGCAACTTTCCTTAGTTTGATGAAGGTTAAAGGCTTCAACTTTAGTCACAAGTCGTAACTTAGGTGATCCATTTCCCACTTTTTAGTACATATTTTAGTGTTTTTTAAGAGTATTTAAAGCTTACACTTAGCATTTTCAAAGAGAAAAGGTCAAGAAAGGCAAAAAGAGGAGTTTTTTAGAGAAGAAAATAAGAGAAACATACTTCAAAGCGAGATCAAACACAAGATTTAATGCTTCATTGGATCAAATGAAGGAGATTAAAAAAAAAAGATCTATCAAGACCATTTGGAGATTTCACTTTTCCTTCTCTTTTATTCTTATTTCCATTATTCAGATAATGTTTTTACTTATGGATTTGGCTTGTTTTGTTAGTGTGTTAGGTTAGATCTTTTAATCTATGACCTTGAAATAGCCATGGATAACGATTTAGTGATTTTTTATTTCAATGAACATGTTTGGAATTTGTTCCTTTACAAGTGAATGATTCCTGAGCCTAATGCTTGTGATTGCTTGATTATTAATTACATGATATGCATTTTATTTATAAATCGAGAGATTATAAACTGAAATATACCTAGAATTGTTTCCCTTCTGTTAAATGATGAGTCAAGATACCCACTTAATGAATTGTTGTAATATAAAAGATTACTTGAGTTAATGAAGTAACACATTCCTAGTTCACATGAATAGATGGATATGGAGGGATGATGACATATTAAGTGACATCTCGAGAGAAAGCCTTAATAACTGGAGAGCTAATCAATAATTGCATGTCTTAATCCAACATATCATTGGATGATTAATGAAATCATGATTTTCCATTGGTGAAGTTAAGTGTCCTAGGTATTTCGTCCATAAGTTTTCTTTGTTTATTGCTTTTTTCTTTTCAGTCATTCAATTGATAGTTTAGTTTATTTACATTACATTAATAGTTTAGATATTATCTTTAATCTTTAATTTTCTGATAAAAATAAGGTCATCATATTATAGTACTTATTGCCCTTATCTTTGTGGGATGATATCTACACATACTTTTGTGCATTATATTACTTTAATCACTGTCCTCTTGCGATTAATTGCATTGTGGTTTAAAGAATAATTTGAAATAAATTTAATGATTGGAAATTTGAGCTCATTAATTGATTTGGAACCACTATGCTAGAGTCAATTAAATATTATATTTATGGATCAAAGTAATTATTGTCATTATGAATAGCATGGTGCTTTACTATTGGAAGCATTGATTCAATTCCTGATATGGAATTTTTATTTTATTTTTATTTGATTTCAGGTGAAAACTTATATGCAAAGAGCTAAGAGTTTAGACCTGGAGGAGTAAAACCTAGAACCTTTTGATTTTGAGATTGAAAGAACTCTTAAAGTGGGTAGAAAGAGAAAAATATTGGAAGGACATAACAAAAGAAATCAAATGGCGGCAATCCAATAGATGAAAGGTCTATAAGGGAATATAGAGTTCCAATGCTTAATAAACCATAATTGGGAGTTACTAGACCTATTTCAATGCCAATAACTTTGAGATTGAGTTGGCCATCATTCAAATGGTGGAAAAAATTAGTTTAAAGGTCTAACACATGAAGATCCATACCTTGTTGAACCTCTTTCTTAGATATTTGTGATACTTTCAAGCAAAATGGAGTTTTAGATAATGTTATCAAGCTAAGGCTATTTTCCTTTTCACTTAGAAATAAAATCAAGTAATGGTATCATTTCTTTAGCTATGGGTTCAATCATTCCATAGGAGCAACTATCACAAGCCTTCTTGAATAAGTTCTATCCTTCAGTGAAGATGGCTCAGTTTAGGAATGACATCTTTCCTTTTACTAAAATAGAAGGAGTATTTTTATAAGGTTAGAGATAAATTCAAGGTATTGCTAATGAAGTACCCTTATCATGGGTTATTGAAATGGCTCATTCTAAAACTTTTTGTAATGGTTTAAGGCCTTATTTGAGGAGCACTTTAGATGCTACTACAAGTGGAGCTCTTATGGCTAAGATAGAAGGTGCGACCCATTAATTGCTTAAGAAGATGGTTATAAATAGTTATCAATGGCCAACTGAAAGAGTTATGCTAAGAAACGTAGCAAGAGTTATGGAGGTTAATCAACTAACTGCAATGTAGGCTCAAATCATTGCCCATAATTACAATGTTATCTCTTCCTTAAACATGCAAATGACTTCTTATGATCATTATGTTAGAGGTTGTCATATGAGTACCAATTGTTGGGTTAGTAATCCATTTAATTATTTGAATACTGAGGAATTAAATTTTATGGGAAATTTCAACAATAGACAAGGTAATAATAATAATCCTTATTCTAATTCTTATAATGATGAAGCTTTATAAGGGTTAAATGCAAAGGTTGATCAAATTAGTAAACATCATTCTTCATTTATTCATGCATTAAAGGTACAAGTGGGCAATTGGAAAACACTATTTCACATAGGCAAGTGGGGAGTTTACCATCCAATTTGTGTTGGGATTTGTAGAACAAATGCAGTGAAAATCAAATCTTTTTTCATATAGAATCTCACCAAGGATCCATGTGATTTGATTAAATAAAAAGTGAATGATGCAAATCATACCAGTTCGAATGAAATGTAACATATCTATTGAAAGGTAAAGAGGGAGTTTACACTAGTAACACTCAACCTCAAGCTTGGAGTCAAATTTAGATGTCACCAAAGGATGGTTAGCCTTTGCAGGTATCCACATGAATAGGATTTCTCCAAATCTGAAGTGTGTTAGCATTAGGATTTTGCTCCCTCTCTTAAACATTTCTTAAACCTAAATGTTTTATATGATTTTTGAAGACCCTAAAACATGCATATATATATCTTAACTATTAAGATATTTTATGCCAACTTTATATCTTAAAATATATAATTAAAATAATATCTTATTTCATTTTAACGTTTGAAATGAAATAGATATCTAATAATTTAGATTATATATCTAATTATCTTAATTACAAATAAAAAGAGTAGTAAAAACCCAATTTCATTTTGGGTCTATTCTATATGTGCGGCCCTGTAGGTTCACATAATGTTAGTGGTGGCCCAAAAAACTTATTTTGGCTCACAAGTCGTAAGTGACCTCTAACAAGACATTATGACTACCTAAATTATGTGATAGTCAATGATCTGACCTAACCTAATTTACAAATAGTATTATAATCTTTTTGTCACTTTATATCTCAATTGAACATAAGGCATGGATCATGTCATTCTTATATATTTCAATTCCTTCTCGATCTCTAAGTAGATCGATGTAAAATGACATTGATAACCTTTATCAATTCATTACTGCATGGCATGCAATCTTTTTTAGTCTAACTTATTAAAGGGTCTATAGTATATTTCTCATAAGTATATTAGGAATAAATTCCTTCTCAATCACTCATATTCCTCTATCTCATTTACACTATGTCCAATATTAGTCTATATGATCATCTAATTAAAGATAATGTTGGACCATATCAAAATGTGAAGTTCATCATATTGGAATCTATGGTGATTTTTAGGTTAGAGGATTAAGTTAACATAATTACATGAGAAACACTTATGACTATTTATCCATGTAGTGTTCTCATAGTGGGTCGATCAAATATAATGTTTCTCAAACATGTATCTATGTGTTTGATTTAATATCACATATCCATGGCTAGTAAAACATAGTCATCAATTAAACACATACTAGTCTTCATTCATTATTATCCTAACAATAATTATCGACTAAAGACAATTTATAATAGAATTCTTTTCACATAAAGGTTTTACTATAGGTAGAAATAACTATTCATGGAATTTATAATTTAGTCATAATTGTAACCATGACATTTTAAGAAAATATCCATTACAAACATTGGCCTAAGGCACATAACTAGCAATTCAATGGTCAATCCTAGAGATCATGTGAAAGCCATTACTTTATGAAGTGAAACGGAGGTAGAAAGCAGAGTTAGAAAGTCTAAGGTGTAAGAAAAAGAAGAATCAACTCATTGACAACCTAAGTAGGAATCACATGAAGCAAATGAAGAATAAGCTAAGCAACTGCCCAAGATGCAACCTTATATGACTTTTATTCCATTCCCTCAAAGATTGAAGAGCCAAAGGGATGACAAAATATGTTAAGATTTTGCTAAGTTCCTTGAAGTTTTCAAGAATATTCACATTAACTTTCCATTCCTTAAAACATGAGCTCAAATAACTTCTTATGTCAAATTTCTCAATGGAATAATTTTTAATAAGAAGAGGCTTGAAGAGTGTAAAGTAGTTACTCTTATAAAAGAATGCAATACAATTTTACAAAATAAACTTCCTTCAAAAGTCAAAGATGTAGGAAGGTTTACTATACCTTATGAAATTGGTGAATCAGAATTTGATAAACCTCTTTGTGATCTTCGTTCTATTATTAACTTCATGCCTTTTCACCTTTTAATAAATTGAAATAGGTGAGCTCAAGGAGACAAGGATATTTGTGCAACTAATGGATAGATCAGTCAAGTATCCTATGGGGATTATTAAGGACATTATAATCAAAGTGGATAAGTTCATTTTTTTGGTAAATTTTATGGTGATAGACTTTGAGGAGCACTATGAGATACCCCCCTAATCTTAGGAATACCATTCTTAGCAATGGGTAGAAACCTCATTAATGTTGAGCTTAGTAAATTGACCTTAAGAATGGAAGATGAACGAGTGGAGTTTGATATGTACAAAGTCAAGAAAACACAATAATAGATGAAAAATGTTCGACAATCGAAGGAATTGAAAATAGAAAAAAAATGAAAGAATAATAAGAACAAGAAGAGCTAGAGCTAGAAGGGCATGACAAGCACATAGTGGACCATGAATTTGAAGAGGGTCAACAAGTATTCATCTATAATTCCTAGAAAATTAAAGTCATGGTCAGGGCCATTCTGATAGAGAAAATTTATCCATATGGAGCAATAGACATTAAAAATCACAAATTAAAGATTTTGAAAGTGAATAGACAATGCCTCAAACTTTACTTTAGGATATAGCCTGAAAAGTGTGAGGAGGTTCTTCACTTCACTACCACAACCAACTAATGGAAAATGAGTTTAACTCATTAAATGAGATTACAAGTGAATTGAGGAATTCAAATGAAGAGCTCAAAAAATCAGTGGAAAGTATTACTAAGTCTTCCTCATCTCTAAATGCCTTGAGAAAGAAAAATGATCCCTTAAACTAAAAGGTAATTGAACTTAGAAATTCCATTTCTAAGCTTCACAAACGAAATGAAGCTTTAAATACATTAATTGTCTCTAAAAGACCTCCCCTAGTAAGACACAGTCTTGGCTTTAATTGAGCTTATTCATCATCTACTCCCTTTCTCACTACTTTTATTATAGCTTCAATATCTCAACCATCTATTAAGATAGTTAGGAGAAAGAGTGCTTAGAGCACTAAGCCACTAATGCCCAAGAGCAAGGGAAAGGCACATCAAGACTCAATGCCTAAGCTTAAAAAGGCTAATGATGCATTCATCTACACTAAGAAACATGCTCACCCCAACACACAAAAAATTCTATTCTACTCATAATCATTCATGGACATGCTCACACTCACACCATCATAGTATGAGTAGGACCCCCATTCATACCAAAGCTATATATAAGAGAAAGACTCACAAGTCTAAACTCCAATGTCATTCTTGCATGAAGTTTGGTCATATAAATATCTTTTGTTACATTAGGAAGGCTCACCTCAAATCAAAGGATTGTTCAAGACCTAACCCATAATGACCCAAGTATACATGGGTACTTAAACAAATGTGATTTGCTTGCATTGTGTAGGATTGTATGGCAGTCACCAATGATGACAACGATTAACATGTGGATAGTGGATGCTCAAAGCATATGATGGGCAATAAAAAGCTATTCATAGCCATAAAAGAGAACGAAGGTGGCAATGTCACTTTTAGGAACAATGCCAAGGGTAAGGTAATTGGCATTGGAATAATTAGTATGAATAGTTGTTCATTTATTGATAATTTTCTCCTTATAGATGGTATACAACACAATTTTGCTTAGTGTAAGTTAATTATGTGATAAAGGTAACAAAGTCACCTTTGAACCTAGAGAGTGTCGAGTTACCACTTTGGCGGATAAAAGGGTAATCTTCAAGGGCGAAAGTAAGGAAAATACTTACTTAATTGACTTAGACAATTTGGCTAACCAATCTTTCGAGTGTCTTATGTCCCTTGGCAATGAGGCTTGGCTTTGGCATAGAAGACTTAGTCATGCTAGCATGGAGCTCATACAAAGCCTATCTAAAGGAGAGCTAGTGGAAGGTCTTCCCAAGCAAAAATTCTCGAAGGACAACAAATGCGGACCATGCCAAATGGGGAGCAACACCTATCTTCATTTAAAGCCAATAATGTTGTAAGTACATCTAGTCCTCTTCAACTTATCCATAAGGACTTGGTTTGACCTACTAGGAGTGCTAGTTTAGGTGGAAAGTATTATGCATTTGTCCAAATTGATGATTACTATAGGTTTAGTTAGGTATCCTTTGTAGCTCATAAGAATGACACTTTTGATGCTTTTAAAAGTTTCGCAAAAAGAGTTTAAAATGAAAATGGTTACTTCATTTCTTATATATAGAGTGACTATGGAAATGAATTTTAAACTGTCTTTTGAAACTTTTTTCTAAGAAAATGGGATTTCTCATAACTTTTCAACTCCTAAAGCACTACAACAAAATGGTGTTATAGAGAGGAAAAATAGAATACAAATAGAGATGCCTAGAACCATGTTTAATGAGTACTCCTTGCCTAATTACTTTTGGGCTGAAGCCATCAATACTTCATGTTATATTGCTAATCATTTTTTCAAAAGACCCATTCTCAATAAAATCTTTTATGAGCTTTAGAATGGTAGAAAGCCTAAGTTGTCATACCTTAGAGTTTTTGAGTGCAAATATTGCATTTTAAATATTAAGGACAACCTTGACAATTTTTATTCTAAGACAAATAAAGGTATTTTTCTATGCTATTCCACCTTTAGTAAAGCCTATAGAGTATTCAATAAAAGTACTATAGTTGTTGACGAGTCAGTGAACATTGTGTTTGATGAATCTAATAAACTTGATCTTGAAAAAGGTTCTCTTATTGATACTTTTGTAGCTGAATTTATGAAATGAAGTTAGAGTCAATTTCAAGAGAAATGGTAATAGACCTTGGTGAAAATAGATCATCAAAAGAAGAAAAGGAATCCTAACTGCAACGAGTATAAATTCTAACTCAAGATCTTTCTAAGGATTGGAGATTCTCTAAATATCACCCAATGGATCTAATTGTTGGTGATACATCCAAAAGAGTAAGTATAAAATCTAAACTTAATGCATTAGACAATAATCTCAAATTTGTTTTTCAATTTGAGCAAAAATCAATTAATTAGGCTCTTGATGATAAAAGTTGGGTGATTACCATACAAAAGAAACTCAACCCATTTGAGAGAAACAAAGTGTGGGAACTTGTTCCTAGGCCTAAGGAACACCCCATTGTAGGATGAAAGTAGGTGTTTAGGAATAAGTTAGATAAGCAAGGTTTCATTACTAGAAATAAGGTTAGATTATTTGCAAAGGGGTACAACCAAGAAGAAGGCCTTGATTATGATGAAACCTATACCCTCATAGTAAGATTATATGCCATTAGGATTCTCTAAGCTTATGCATGTCACATGAAATTTACATTTTTAAATGGTCTCATTGAAGAGGAAGTTGATGTTAAACAAACACTTAGTTTTCACTCTCATATTTTTCCCAATCATGTTTTTAAACTAACTAAAGTCTTATATGGCTTGAAACAAGCTCCAAGAGTTTGGTATGAAAGGCTTAGTTCATTTTATTTTATAAAAAGAAAGGTTGACATAGCTTTATTTATCAAAAAGTACAATCTAGATACACTTATTATACAAATGTATGTTGATGACATTATATTTGGTACTACTAATGAATCTCGTTGTGAAAATTGGTAAGTGTATGACTAGGGAATTTGAGATGGGCATGATGGGAGAGCTCAAATTCTTTCTTGGTCTACAAATTAATAAAGCCAACAAGGGCATATTCATCAACCAATATACAAAGGAACTATTCAAGAAATTTAGTATGGATGGATGCAAAGTAGCAAAGAGACCACTGAGTGCTACCATCAAACTAGACAAAGATGAATCGGGTAAGTCAATCAATAAAAAGAGGTATAAAGGTATGATTGGTTCTCTTATCTATCTCACTGTCTCTAGACTCAACATCATGTTTAATGTATGCATATGTGTTAGGTTTCAATCATGCCATAAGGAATCACATCTTAATGTTGTTAAAAGGATTTTTAAATATTTACATTGTACATTGCACTTAGGTTTATAGTATCCTAGGAATTAATCTTTTAGTATGTTAGGTTATTCGAATACGGATTATGCTGGTAGCCTATTAGATAGAAAAAAACACTTATATAACTTGCCAATTTATAGGAGAATGCTTAGTTTCTTGATTTAGTAAAAAATAAGTTTCAATTGCATTATCCACTACTGAATCAGAATATGTAGCGATTGGTTGTTGTTACACCCAAATTCTTTGGATGAAACAATAACTCACAGATTATGGCAAAGATGTTGATAACATTCCCATCAAATATGATAACACAAGTGTGATAACTCTTTAAAAGAATCTCATCCAACACTTTAGGAGCAAACACATTGATACTAGGCATCACTTTTTTAGAGATCTGTCCAAAATGGTGATGTGATGTTAGAACTTATTGACACCATTCATCAACTTATGAATATTTTCACTACACCCCTTAATGATGAAATGATGAACTTCATTAAGAGGGAGCTAGAAATGTTTGATGAAAGCTCTCTAAAGTGAAAATCAGATCGCATAGGATGTTCTTTATTTAGTTTGTTGTTTTGAGTGAATGAATGATGTGTTTGATAGATGTGCACTTTAATAGCTTGGATGTCTTAATTCTTTATGCAAATGTGCCTCTCTATGCCAATTTGCATGAATTAATCATCATTACATTCAGTGGATCACAATTAGGAAGGATAATTCTTATCTCTTCCTCATTTCTCTCTTTGCCTCATAATTTGTGATCATTATTATCCTTTCGCAGTCGCAATTTATACCCACTTATTAACTTTCTGTCATAAATCTAATTAGTAGTCATTATTTTAATTATCCACTGTAAATTTTTTAAAAAAATTTAAAAGTTTTGACAATTGACTCATTTAATTTTCAAGGAATTCTTATCTATTACTCAAATTTTTTATAATTAGTAATGGCGACTTAAGGTTTGCAGTCGCAAATTAGAGTAACTATGAAACATTGATTGATTTGACTATCAATTGATCGCACCCCCTTATTTAATTCAAATTTCACCATTTGTTACCATTTCTCATCAGATTTTTTTCATATTGAAACAATCCTAACACCTCTCTATTTCATTTTTACATATTATATACATCTATCTCAAATTTCTTCACTCAAACCTTCTATTTTTCTTTCAACTTCCATTATGGCACCCAAGAAGCTTTCCATAGCAGAAAAAGGAAAGGGCATTGCCCAACATTTTTTCCCTCCTTCCCTTCATTTGGGGTTAAAAAGCTTGAAACCTCTCAAGCCTCAAAAAGGGAGGGGATTGTGATAGAGGAAAGTACCGACCAATCCCATCTCACAAGCCTAAACCTAAACCCAAGTCCTCTACCATCTCTCTCTCTTCAATAAATACTAAATTGGACAAGTCATTAGGATGATCAATAGGAAATTTTTTATACTTTTCCACCTCCATAGCGACTTGGTGGACCTCTAAGAGAAGGTGGGTGCTACACCTTGCCACCTCCTTAATTTTGAAGATTTGGAGGACACTCTACAAGAAGAAGAGAATAAAAAGGTCAAAGAAGGGCATGACACATAGGGTGGAGGAGATGAGGAAGTTAAAGATACAAGAGATGATGATATCTCTCCAAACATTTAGTTTTATTTTTTTAGGCTTGTAATCATTTTATGTATATTTATGTTTTGTCTTATGGCCTAAGTTTGTGATCCCACATCTTTATGTTTATGCATATTTCTATGAAATTTGGAGTTTATATTTAATATATTTATTCTTGAAGTATGATTGCTTTTCAATTTAATCCTTTTATACTCGTCCTAACATTTGCTTGCAATTTGAATTACTTTATCTTATCCTTACCTTGTGACTTATTTGTTTATCGTGACAAATGGGAGAGAAAGTGTAAAGAGAAAGTGAAAAGGAATTGTATAATCAAGGGGAAGTATAATTTGAGGGGGAGCAATTTTAATTTAGTTATTTGTTTTCCTAGCCAAATTAGACTTTCAACAAGTTTTGATTTGTTAAAAAGTGTTAACCATATCAACTTCTCATTAATGCAATCCATTATCCTTTGCAAAATTAATCCAAGTTGTCAAAATAGTGGGAGATTATTAGACTAAGTTGATCAAACCTAGGTCGAAAGTCTCTTTTGATCTTGACAATGTAGATTGGTACGTTTTAATGTTATTTCTAAGTGTTGATTTTGTAGTTTTAAATATAGGTTTACATTGAAAGTTGAATGGGAGTCTAAATCTCAAGGTTTGTGAAAGCACATCTAATTCATGATCAATAACATCTAATTCACTATCGAGACATTTCAAAAGAAAATGATGGATTTAAACCAATCAAATTCACGTAGAAAATTGCAATCACGACCTTGCCTAGAAAGACATGATGATCAGACAAATGAATTTACAGTGTCATGGTATTGGAAATCATAATTGCAATTTTTGTAGTTGCTTGGAGGGAGCTAAGTCCATAACCAATGTCCACTAGTTGTCTAAGAAAAATCATTGGCATATCAAAATTCATGTGGGTGAAATATCCTTCTTAATCGCAACTTGTTGAATCATTCTCTCCTCATTAAACAGAAGAATTTATGGTCTCAATTATGCCTAAGAGGAAGTTAAATCATGACTGTTACTTTTAGTTGGTTGTAAGAACATAATGGCCACTTACTCCTAGAAGACCAACAACATCATGCCATGTGGACTAGTCATTGGATATAAATAGGGTTCTCTACAATGATTTCAACCTTTTTAGCACAAGATGGAAAATCACGACTGCGACTTACTAATCACAACCATGCAATCAATCTAATAGACATTTAATGCAAAATCTATATTGTTTGTCTTACAAATTTAGACATAGTTCATTAGTACATCTATTTGGTAGTTATTACCTATAAATACTCTACCAAAAAGATATGAATGCAAAAGAATATCGTTAAATAGAGCCAAACTTTTGCAATTTTGCTTTTCAACCATTTAATTTTTATATGAGTTAATATTGTTAGGTGTAAGCAGTAAACACCATTATAACTGGTTCGAGAGTTAGCCTAGTTGTCAAAATTCTTATAATAGGTTAAGTGTGAGCCTTTGGGAAAACACTGGAGAGAGGTTTTTATGTGAGCATTAAAACAAAGTTATAAGATTGTGTGTGAACCATTAAAACACAAAGTGTACATGTGACATCCCATTTAATAATCATTTAAATTTCTCTCTAAGTCTATCCATTGTCATTTAAAAGACCTATTTAAAAAAAAAATTTCACTATGTCTCTTGTTTACCACGTAGTAATTATTTACAACAAAACATACATGAATAATCAAACTAAAACACTAACTGACTGCATTTTGGCCCAACCTCTATTACACTACTAGACAGTGACTTCAAAAAATATATTGGATGCAATCTTTAGTCTACTCTTCCTAAAATAAGATTTCATACAAAAGAGTGAGTTTGCATACTCAATAAGTAAATGCATAATGATACTTCAATCTTAAATAACGTAACAATATTTAAACACAGGTAACTCATCATCATATCTATGTAAGAAATAAATAGTTTTTCCTCTTAAATGCCACATAGGCTATCAAAGGTTATTGTCACACGTAATGTCATAAATTGCTGCCATATAGACTATAGATATCACTGCCACAAAGGCTTTCATTTTTAGTTGCCACATAGGCTATATATATTGTTACCACACAGGCTATAGATCTCATTGCCACACAGGCTATCAAAAGTTCTTGCCAAGCAAGCTATTGTAGCATTGCCACACAGATTATCAAATGTTCTTGTCACACAGGCTATTATATCATTGCCACACAGGCTATCAAATGTTCTTGCCACACTGGCTATTTTATTATTGCCACACAGGCTATCATCTCATTACCACACAGGCTATCATATCATTGCCACACTGGCTGTTGCCACATAGGTTATCAAATATTATTGCGACATAGGCTATCAATTATTATTGCCACATAAGCTATCAATTATTATCACCACATAGGCTATCCAATATTATTGCCACATATTCTATCAAATTTTATCGCCACATAAGCTATCCAATATTATCGCTACATAAGCTATCAAATATTATCACCACATAAGCTATCAAATATTATCGCCACATAGGCTATCAAATATTATCGCCACATAGGCTATCAAATATTATAGCCATATAGGCTATTAAATATTATCGCCGTATAAGCTATCAAATATTAATGCCACATAGGCTTTCAAATATTATCGCCACATAGGCTATCAAATATTATCGCCACATAGGCTATCAAATGTTATCGCCACATAGGCTATCAAATATTATCGCCACATAAGCTATCAAATATTATCGCCACATAG
>CATIWR010166770.1:0-13800 GCA_949677035.1 Omphalea diandra | reverse complement strand
TAATTATTTTACTATATTTAATTAATATAATTTAATCCAATCAAAATTTCAGATTATTTTATAAATAATAATTAATATTAATCTATTTATTCTGCAGTGATATAAAATTAAAATAATTGTTATATTTTTGTTAATTATTTATAGATTTATATAATTTAAAAATTTTAGTTTAATTAAATTATATTAACTAAAAGTGTTAATTTAATATAATACTATCAATGATGAAAAAGCTTATCATAAAATGCTAAGAATGCCTTGAGTATTAAATAATAAGAATGGATCCAGCTTTATTTTAGTTGGTCATTAATATCATTTGTTATATCCCTTAGAAACTTTTTTTTCAAAAAAAAAATAATTTTAAGTGTATAATATTAGCTTAATTATTTTCCTTTTGCTCACTAAAAATTTATTTATTATTAGAAATATTTTTAAGTTGTATTTCATCGTTCAAATAATGTGAATTTGGATATTGCTATATGATTTTATTGATAATTTTAATTTTAATACTATATATTTTTAAATAATTTTTTGCAACATCCTGCGATTTTTTAATTAGTATATAAACAAACTCAAAATTATAGAATAACCAGCAATTTCGACAAAAAAAAAAAATTTCAGCAGAAGACACTAGCAGACAATTAGAACGAAACAACTAGAACAGTAGAATTTTAAATAATAAAAATAAATTGTAGTGGCAGACCTTAAGCAAATCTATTTTCTTTTAGTGGATCATTAATATGCTCTGATGGCCTTTATATGGATTAGATCCAACAATAAAATGTTCATTTACTTGCATTTGGTAATCAGGTTAACACAATTAGATGCAACGAGGCAATTATATTTTCACCTTGTATTTTCCTCTATTATTAGTTATGAGTTTCTGTTTAGTGTCTTTTTTTTTTAATTATTTAATATCGATCCATTTTTGTACTCTAATTTGATTTTATCCATGAAAATTGTGATGATGTTTGCATTTTACGTTTGGATTTTTCTCATATTAAAACGCAAATGCAATATGCCTTGTGATTCTAAACATAATATTCCCACATCATATTAAGATGTATGGAAAATTCTGGAGGAAGTTTTCACATTTTGAAAATGTTTCAATTCAGTAAATTCATTAAAACAAGTTCGAAATGTTTCAAGTTCATTTTTGTAATTTTGAATAGTTAAAAAATGTATTCTATTTTGAAAATGTCTTTTAAAAAAATTTATTTTTAACTCTAGTGGATGATGAGATACTCATTGTGTTTATTATGGATTTGAAATTCATATTTGATAAGGTTTGGCGATATCTTATAGAAGAAGAAGTAGAAATTATTGATTTATATGGAATAAAGGATGTTGCAAAGACTCCTCTCTTATTCCAAATAAAAAATGAATTCCATAAAATAAGCAATGATTTGGTTATAGTGTAAAAAAGGATTCAAAATGAAATTGAAAAAAATTGAGGTTCTACAATAAAATGTGAAAATCTAATAGCCAATAATTATTAAATCATATTAAAAAAATATCTATTATATATATATATATATATATATATATATATATATATATATATATATATCATAGAAGGTGAAAGAATTTCAATTATATTCTTTGATAAAAAAATTTAAAATGTAAAAATTTTATAAATAAATTTCAAAAATAAAAATATAATGAAATTATTTCACTTTCTATGATAGCTTTTGAATCTTTTCCATTTTTTTTTTTTATTCGGTTCTCAACAATTTTCTAAAAATTTCACTTTAGCTAATCATGCAAAAACTCAAAGAAACCCGAAAACCCAATGAAATGAATTATTTCACTTTGTTTTCTTATGCAAAGCCCTATGGAAAATATAAAGTAAACAATGGAATTAGTTCTCTATATAACTCAAACAAATGAAAATTCGATCAGAGAAAACAAAAATATAATAATCTAAATGTGTATATTTGTAATTTTAATTGAAAAGTGCTTTTAAAATTTAATTTTTCTTTCTAAAAATAAGAGGATTAATTTTGTGAGCTCTATGGAGTACTTCTTATTTATAAACCATTCCTACTGTTTTCCTAGCGTTTTCAAACCAGAGAAAATTACATTCTCCATCCTTTTTTCTTTCTTTTATTTTTTTTTCCAGCCTTTTGCTCCTTTCCAAATATAGTGTAAAAGAAAATGAATTAAAAACTCGTGGAAAGAGAAAGAGGAAAAGCTCATATATTTTATTTTAAGAAGAATAAATTATAAGCTTATTATGAATTTTATAAGAGTAAATTATACTCTTTGGGAACAAACTTACATATTAAGTTAAAAGAGTTAAATAAACCCATGTCAATTTGTCTTATATGGTGTTTGAGCTCTTATCCTATGAATTACCTTTCTTGTTCCAAAACTTTAAGAGAAATAAGTTTCTGTAATGGTTCTTAAATTTAGTTTCTAGTAAAAGTTCATGATATAGTGCGAATTTATATATGAAAATAAATCATAGTGCTATTGAATAATTGTTGAATGATTTATTATATAAAAGATTGAATATATTTGCCAAAACGGGAAACAGAAAGCGAGTGCGTTGGGCTTCTTGGAACCAGCTCTGTGTTAGAAAGGAGGAAGGTGGTCTGGGTGTTAGGCATTTGCATTCTTTTAATTTCGCTATGCTCGGTAAACAAGCCTGAATCTTGTTTCTAAACCAAATGCTTTGTGTTGTCGGGTTATCAACGCCAAATATTATCCTTCAGGGAGTTTTTTTACGGCTGAGTTGGGTTCTAACCCAAGCCTAGTTTGGAGAAGCATTTGGAGTGCGAGACAGGTTATTGTTGATGGTTGCAGATGGCGGATTGGGGATGGGGCTATGATTAACATCTAGAGGGATGCTTGGGTTGTTAATGTGCATAACTTTAAGCTGCGTTCTTCAGTTAGCGAAGGGCTGGAAGACCTGAAGGTGCGGGATCTTTGGATCCTGGGTGATGTGAATGGGACATCGAGTTACTGCAGGATAATTTTGAGAGGGAGGACGTAAATGATATCTTGAAGCTAACAGGGAGCCTTGATCACTAGGTGGTTTCGCTAATTTGGCATTATGACCGTCGGGGCTTGTATACGGTGAAATCTGGGTATAGGCTTGCAGCTCAGAGATTTCTCCACGTGCACGCATCCTCGGTTGATCTTAAATGGGCAAAGATGTGGAAGTTAAACATCCCACCAAAGGTGAAAATGTTTATGTGGAGGGTCTGTAGAAATTTCTTGGCCATGCGTGATCGGTTATACTTGAAAGGCATTAATGTTGATAATGCCTGCCTAATGTGTGACTAGTTGGGGGAGCATAGGTTTCATGCTTTTTTAGATTGCCTTTTTGCTGCTCAATGTTGGGGTGCTTTTCATATTGGTCCAGTTAACGTGCATGAGACTGATTTCGCTGTCTGGGTTGGTGCTATGCTTGAGAATGGTAGTGTGCATGTTCAAGAACAAGTTTGCTTGGCATTGTGGGGGATGTGGCAGCAGAGGAATAATTGGCTGTGGAACAAGCAAGTTATCACAGCCGAGAGATGTATGAGCAATGCGGTGTCGTTTCTGACTCTTTTCCATTCGTCAAGTGGCAGGTCGACATGGCATGGTGTCAAGGTTAAGGGCTCGATGGAAACGCCCTTTGCAAGGTCTTGTTAACCTTAGCATAGATGCGTCTATCCATACAGAAAGTGGTACAGTTGGAATTGGCTGGGTGCTTCGAGACTACTTGGGCAATTTCTTGGGGTGTGTTTCGAAAACGTTGCCAGTTCTGTTCCCTTCGAATATAGCAGAAGCTGTTGGTCTTAAGGAAGACTTGAGCTGGGTTAAGCAGAAAGAGATAGCTGCTTTCCAGGTAGAATATGATTCTAAAAGTATGGTTGATGGTTTCCATGCTATGGTCTTGGATCTGTCTGAATTTCGTTGCATTATTCCGTCCCTTCAGTCGTTGGCCCAACAGTGTCGATGTATCCAATTTAACTGTATTAGTAGACAAGCAAATGAAGTTTTGGTTAATTTTGAATTTTTGATTTCTTTTGAATCTATTATTTTTGTTGATTTTGAATTTTTGGTTGTTTTTGAATCGATAATGTTAGCTACGAATCATGATTTTCTTGGATTTCTATGAATTTCTTGGGCTTTTTTATTTTATGTGAATTCGTTGTATTTGTGAGTTTGTATTTGTGGATTAGAGTAGGATTTGAATGTGATTTTAATCAAAGTGGGTTTTGAATTAAAATTGTGTCTTTGTGTTTTGATTCCTAGATTTTAGAGACTCATTCTTGGATTTTCCGTGAATTTGTTTGCATCTTTGTGAATGAGTTTCATTGTCGATCAAAGCGATTTATTGCTTGAAAGATGATGAGTTTATTAGTAAAAATTATAAATGTAATTTAGAATTAAAGGTAAAATGAATATTTCTTATGATTTTAACAGAGAATTTAACAGAATGATGTTTTATTTAACAAAAATAAAATTGAATGATGTTTTAATATATTTTTTAAAATTAAAAAGCTAAATAGTATATTAAAATAAAACTCAAGAAAATCAGCATATTTAACCCTTACGTAAACAACATATATAAATCTTAAAAGGTTAATTCAAATGGTTAAAAAGTTTTTTTTCTTAATCTTTTTTATTATTGAGAACTTATTCGGAAACCTGTTACCATTAATATTAAAAAAATAAATATATATTATATATAACGTGATTTATTTTATCAAATAACTAAATATTTTTATGTCTCACATAAATAACTAAACACTTTTGTTATATAAAATAATAATAAAACCAAATTGAGCTAAAAAACCATTTGAAATTCTTTTAATCCATTTCTCACCTCCTTGATAGAATTGATTCATCAATAATTAAATAATAAATAGATAAATAAATAATTTAAAACGGCTTAAGGTATATTTGATACATCAAAAATAAAATGAAAATAATCATACTATATTATTATATTTAATATTTTAATTTACTTTAATAATATAAAATAAAATTTTAAAAATATTAGAATATCTCAATATTTTTAAAATTTTATTGTATAAATTAATTAATTTATTTATAAAATAAAATTATTATATAGAAATAATTATAAAATTTTATTAATATTTAAATTTTATCTTTATATGTCAAAATATATCAAATAAAATTATTAAAATTTTAAATATTTTTACTAAAAATATATATTTTGTGTGTGTGTGTGAGCGTGTGACCAAACGTGTGTGCCACGTAATAACAGCACAAACAGGAGTCCACCTATATGAACACAGAGGTCAAAATCCTGTAATAGATTACATTACCACCAAATCAATGGAATTCAAAATGGGGCATCCCTAAGCTGACTTTGTTGTTTTCGTACTCAAATATTGAACAAAACCCTTCCAAAAGAAATGCATCTTTTGAACCTGTAAATTGTTAAATCAAATGGAGATACCGCAGTCATGGAGGGTGAGATTGTCGTTCAAGAATGCGACAATAGTCTTGACGGTCTTGAACGTGATCACTGTTCTATTCTTGCTCCAGAACTTTCTCTCCTCTGCCTCTCCCCGTAACAGCAGAGTCTCATCTGATGAATTCAACTCAGGCAATTCTCTTTCTTTTTCTATATCACTTGCTATTGTGAGCAATTATTATAGACAAATGAGGAAATAGCATATGGATTTTGTGTAATTTTTTCTTTTCATGCTGGAATTCTATTTGGGTATCTGTGATAACGGGTATTTTCTTAGAAAGTGTAATTCGTTTGTGGAAATTTTTTTTAATCTTTATTGACTTTTATCTGTTTTCTAATTTATAGGTTATTTGATTGTTAATATGATTTGAACTAAAGATCATTAAAAAAAAAAATTGGTTCTTTTTCGGAATTGGTGAAGTAGGTAGCCTTCTTTTGTTGAGGTTTGATTTCATGGTCTTAGAACTTGATTGTGGAGATTGTGGATTTTCATTCCTTAGATTCATCATTTATTCGTTTTGCATTTTCTCATGTCACCTTAAATATCTGAGTTTGCATATTGTAATTTAAGCATTAGATCATGCTCAGTTCAAACAATGCCTTGAAGTTGCAATTTTAATTCCCTGTATTTCTGAATATGAGTTAAATTTGTGGATTTTACCTAAACCTGCATATGTTCCAAAGAAGTTGAAGTTTAGATGATGGGCTAATCTCTCCCCTCCAAAACCATGATCCAATACATTTGGGAGTTCACATCCTTGTTGGATTTATTACCTCTTGTAGCTATGAGAGAAAGATTGCCTGGGTTATATCAAGAGAATATGATATGCCAAGAAATTAGCACCAGAGTATGCGAAATACTGAAGTTCTATTAAGTTTCTTAATCTCTTGGAATTAAAATGAGGTATTCAATGAGCTTATTCATCACTTTATTATTCTGTCCTATTTGTGGATTCATGAGATAACTTGAAGACAGACATACCCTTCAATATTTTTGCATGATTGATATCCAGATCTACACTCTTGTGGTTGCAAGCCCAAACCTTTTATCATCATACTGAAAACGAGCCCCTAATTGATGCCACATGACATGATTTTACACTTTTTTCTTTGCTTTAATGCTCAAAACTGATAATAATGCTTATGCAGTAGCCTGATGGCTTGCTAGGTGTGCATAATTCTTTAGAAAGTTCTCAATAAAGTTTTTAGGTTGGAAGAAACTGTTTTTACTTAGAGATATTTACATTAAAATCTAAATCTGTAACAGATACCATTAATTCTAGTCTTCTTCTAGATCGCTTTGTTTATATTTACATATTTCTCCTTAACCTTTCCTCCATCACCAAATAATTTACATAATACCAGGTTTAAATCTGACATAAATATTTGCATCCTTGACTTGTGTTTCATCACCAAATAATATACATGATAGCTTCCTGTATAGAAGTTTATAGTGAATTCAGAATATTCTATCATTGATTAATTGCAATCAGCATAATTGTGAGAAATGATTGGAAGATGTTGCCTTTATCAATTTGGTTTATAGAGTTTGAGCCCTTCAAAAATAGTTCAATTATTGTTGGTTCTTATTACTTTATACAGCACAAATTCAATTTGACTTTGCAAGTATTTTTTTTCAAATTATAGTTATTTTTTGGAGATCAAGTTATAGTTATTGACAATTGTAAAAGCATCTTTCGTTATGTAGCACTAGCTATAATTTACTGAATAACATGATTCTTAAAGGTTACTGTAATTTACAAGGGACACTGACCTCATTTGTCTTTTTTCTTTGTTTTCTGTAGGGTTTATATTTTTGTTTGTTATGTTTCTATGCACTCAATGAGCTATGGACATGTAATTAACCATGGTCTAATATTTAACAAATTGAAATGCAGTTAAGCTGAGCTACATCAAGGAGTCTGAAGAAATACGCCTTGCAATGCAACCTTGGGAACTCATAAAAAGAGTATGGCAATGGCTTTAAACTTGTGATGTGATTTTATATTTTCCACTCAATTTCCACTTGTGCCACATGACAGTTTTTTGGATATAAAATTATATCTTTTTTTTTTTGGTACATCAGGAAATTTCCTGTTGTTGTCTTATTTTTTCATGTTATTTTATTCTGAGCATGAAGTTTGAGATGCGTATATTTATCAAGGTTGGACTCTGATCTCTCTGTCTCAACATCCACTATGTATCCTGCTTCAGATTAGCAACAAAATGGGTGAAAGCTGTCCAAGCTCATAATCTGGACTTTGGAATTCATTCTCAATAGGAGTTAATTTTTCTGTCTTTGTAGGTTAAGGAAATTGAGCAAGAAGCATATGTAGAACAAGAAACAGTCCAACAGAAAGATACAAAACAAGCTGTTGCAGCTGCTGATCTTTCTAAAAGGTTAAAGGATCTCCGTTCTATTAATGATGGTGCCAGCTTGAAAGGTGACCCCCTCCCTCTCCACTTTCTCCATTCGTATGTGCCACACAACTGGGTGGATCTCCACATATGTGATTCACAATTTCTGCATTGCATGAGCTTAGTTGCAATGCGTTATGAGGTTGAAATGTTTTTACTGTCACTCAAAAAACCAATGAATTTCCTAGCCCTCGTCTCCTTTAAAAAAAAAAAAATGAGAACCTAATAGAGTGAATATGCATATAAGAAAATTATACCCTGAGGTGTTGAGGTATTTAAATAGAAATTACCTTTCCTGTTTATGGATTTTGCCAAAGGGCTTGCATTTCTATTCTAAGCCCTAAGACTTGATTGATGTTTCCAAGTCATGATGAATTTGAGACCAGGAAATCTTTTTTTAATATGCATTTTCATACTCCTGTATCATAGTAATATTGCTAACATTTATAAAATTTCTCAGCTCTACAGGAATGGCGTAAAAGGAAGCTGGAACGAGCAAGACTACGACAAATGGAGAAAAATGCAACTGTAACCTCTCAAACTTGATGACTACAGTCCTACGTAAACTTTAAACCAACCATGCATAAATCTACGGCAAACTCATAGATGTATATATTGCAACTTTGACTCCATAGAAGGCACAGAAAGCACTATCTCAAAGCGTTCATTGGCTTGTTCATGTTTTTGGATGTCAAAGATTATTTTGGCTTCAATATATTTAGTTATGATATATGGAGCAGCAACAACTGGATGTATTATGGAGTAAATTGTGTTCATAAGAATGAATGTCAATAACATTCTATTTGGGAAGAACTTACCTACAATCTTAGTAGGCAACTTTGTTATACAACATCTCTTTTTAGAATTTTTGAGAGTACGAAAAAGAATCCTTAAGAAGGGGGGAGAACGTTTCCCTCTACAATATATTTTTCTTTTTCTGGGAGCTTCTTCAACAGTGTATTTTGTGGTTTATGGTGCATGGACACATCAAGAATCAGCGGGGTCATGGCATCTCAGAGCAACTGCTCCGCCTGAAATAACAGCGAATCAACTCCCAAAATATTTGAACAATACACACAAGCAAAAGGCAAGTAGTCCCTGCTGTTGTCAAGGCACCCAATCTCAAAATGATAGGGGTGGTAATTTTTTACATGATTCAATTAAATAACTCGACACGATATGTAATTCGAGTCATAAACAAATCATTCCATTTATGATACAATAAAAAAGTAGATTTAAACTAGTTGACATATCTAATTTGTAATGAATACAATTAAATACAATTATATAATCGGATTAATATTAACATGTAATACATGACACAATTATATATATTAAAATATAATTTAAATAAATATATATATATATATAATATCTTTGAATTCAACAATATATTTACTTAAACTTTTAATATTTAATCTATGTTTTTTCAATATATAAATAATCTAGTTAAAATTTTTGAATTTTTATATATTTTTAAGTTAAATATATATTTTTATATTATAATATATTAATAGCACAATTAATTAAGTAAATTAGACAAATCATATCGTATAATATATTTCATAAATATATTCATATTAAAATTGAATATTTTAATAAAATTAATTAAATAGATAATGTTTAAATTATAATTCAACACGACAATTGGATAAGACTCCAACGTCAATCCCCGCAAAATGAGGGCGGATGATAATACTGACACCCGTCATCAAGGCAAGTAGGCCCCGCTGCATACGTGCAGCATGTCGGAGGATACAGTACCATACCATGCATAATGGTAAAGCCATGTTATTTGCTAAGAATACTACTCTCACTTGTTAAATACATATTCATAAATCACTAACAAAGCACAAAAAATAAACGCTTTAGCCATTTGTGCATACGCAGATAGAATTCCTGTACAAGCTCGTAAAATTTGAATAATATATACACAAAATAATAAGTACAAAAGAGTTCATACGGTCATGCGTACAAGCTTACAAACGCGCTATGGCTACTATTCCCATGGGATCAGTGGGTGCAGTGCAAGGGGTTTGATCCTAGACATTCAGACAAAGAATTACACTGTTTAATGTTAGTGATATCACAACAGCAACATCCATGTATTAGCCCAGAAACTTTCGACTTCCAGTTTCTGTCCGCCCAAACCCCTTGAACAAGGGAAAAAAAAATTCTGAACACTTGTGACCCTCGAGTACTTTGAGATTTGAGGAAGAAATATGAAAATAAATCAAGGCAACAGAGCTAAAGGGTGAAAACTATCTGTAGTCTGATACCACAGAGAGATCCACAGCATCAACTTTAAAATGACTACCCGCAGGCACTTCAGGGTAGTAGGTCAGAAAATTATGCCAAAATCATTTACAAAATCTCACCAACCTGCAAAAGATAATTAACATTAGCTCTTCTTTATGATATATATTCAATAAAACAGAGGCGGCAAAAGAATTAAGTTATATTTAATAAATATGCTTGCATAATACAGAATGATTATTATTATCGGGAAAATGTTCTGCCATGTAAACATAAGAACCAAAAGATAAGACCTAATGATGAAGGAAAACCCTAATCTTATCGCTAAATTGAATTATACCAGAACCTCTTAAAATAGATGATTATATCCAAATAAAAATAGATCAATTGCAATTGTACCTGTCAGTCAATATTTTATAACCTTAGGTTACTATTCTAAAAAAAAAAATAATCTTTGATGTGTTTTTGATCAGGAGGGTGCCTAGAGGGGTCAGGGAGGAGAATAGATAGGTATTCGAAAAACACTAAAGATATTATTCTGCTTTTCATTTTGATAGAAGGGATACTATTGCAAAAAAATCTCTTAAGCTTTTAATATAATCATCTATTTTAAAAAGTTTGGATACAATTGCAAATTTGTAATAATACTTGTGTTTATGCCAACATTAAGTGAAAGTAACACAAGGAAAAGTAATAATGGTAATTGTATTATTTTAGAAAATCCACCAGTAGCTTCAGGGAAAAAAAGGGGAAAGGGGGGGGAAGCATCCAAATAATCTCTGTAATTGTATTAGCTAATAAATGTTAAAAACAGTGTAAGTCTCAGAGAGAAACAGAGAAACCAAATCGAAATCACCCTGCCACATATAGATATAGATGTAACAACAATCTTCCATCTTGCCATTTGCAAAGATCAGAACACGATAAAAGTGCACATATAAGCGCTCACACCTATCCAGAAAAATCAGCCACTCGACTTCTTAAAGGACTAATGCCTGCTTCCCAGGGAATTATAAGAAATTAGTTCTTCTGATTGCAAGTGTTCACACTGCTTGATTACTCGAGTAGCAGAGCACGGCAATCACTTAGTGTGGGGATCAGAGATTTACTCTATACCGCTCCAATAGACAATCAAAACTATCGTGGAAACCACACCAGCCAGCTTGACTAGCGTCACGCCAGTTTCCCTTAGAGGTAAATGGAGTTTCTTAGTTAATAGGACTATCCAGGGATCTATAAAGCTCAGAACACACTTCGCAACACTAATCCAACAAATACACTAGGAACACAAAAATCGCTAAGTCCAATGGCCTTCATGCCCCCAACATCAGGCCACTGAGAAACCTGGAAGCACTGACTTTATCTCTTTCATCTGCATTTGCCTTACAACTACTCATCCCACTGAAGTCATCAATTGTCTACTGCTCAACGAAAAAATAATTTAAAGAAAGAATCTACCCCATGTGAGTCATTAGCAAAGAGTAGAGAAGTACATTAACAAAATGTTAGCAAAAATAATATTTTCTACCTCTTAGATATGATAGACATAGAGACCTAAATTGATGGTGCCTGGAAATTATACCAAGATAGATTGGGCAGAAAGTTATTAAATAATAGTTGCGGGCCAACAAGGGGAAATAGAACAACAATAACAAGTCATATTTCCACTAAATTTCTTATCACTCACAAAATGGAAAGCTAACAGAAGGAAAGAATGAAGTATACTCAAACATATAAAATAACAAATTTAATCCTATTTCATGTTTGATGGGGATAGAGTACTAATTCCTTAAAAATCACATTCAAAAAGTTGCTAAATTATGGTTAAAAAAATAGAAGAATGTGGCCCTAGATGTACTCAGTCTCTGCTTCCTGATTGTATTCTGCAAATGTCAGATTCAATTATTTAAATGTCAAGGATTCCAGGACTACATCTGGAAATTCATACAGTATGAAAAGATAGTTTTCAACTCCACAGCAATGAAAACCAGGATGGTGCTGGGATGGAAATACAAGTTTTTTTCACAATAATGTCTCAATGAGCATAATTTAAAGGTCAATGTCCCTTCATAACTAATGAATAAGATAACATTTGACCAGTTTCCCATTGACTAGGCTTCAAAGATAACTACAACATAATTTTACCCAGAATCTCCTATCAATCTATGTCAGAATACATAGCTTCATTAAAGAAGGAACTAGATCAATACCTCCCAAACATTCAACGCAATAAGGACCAAGAAAATTAACACCATCATTCCCTAAATGAAGTTTTAGATCATTCATTTGCACTTATCAATAAAATGGGCAAGCATCATACATTTATCGATAAAGGCCAACATACATCTGTTTCAACATTTCTGCCAAGGTAAACATTTAAGAATCAATTCATCAACAAACAAAATTGAGGTTGAGGTTTCACTGCCCCAAAAAGATACCCAGCTTCAGTCAGTCTACCAAGACCCATGAGTAAAATGAATCCCAATATCTTTCTAGAATGATGCTGCTCAATGTAAGACAACCACTAATAAAGTACCAACACAGTGATATCCGCTTCTAATGAGGAAATATTCAGCAAACAAGTATTCTACTGCAAATAAACAACCACCAGCACATGGCACAGAACAACATAATAAGAGGAACACGAGCTAGATGAAACCATTAGTCATTAAACACAGACGAGGAATGCTGTTTATACAACTCTTTAAGACTATCCTCAATAAATTCAAAAAATGGAAATAAACTCCTATTCCAAATGAAACAACCCCCTCCAACATGCCAAAATAGATGCAGCTGAAGATATAGAAAAATGAATATAATGAAATGAATGCCACAATTTTGCTCTTCCAAAAGAGATTAATAAAATTCTAGCAAATATAGCTTAATAAAAGAAAGAAAAGAGTATAAAATAATTTAGCTCTTTCCAGCTCTAAGACCACCAGTGATTATTCAAAGGTCGGTACAAACAATTTGTTTAAGCTTGAAAGTCATCGAATTGGATGGTAATAAGACGCACTGACTCCTTTATCTCATAGAAATGTATTCAATCCTCAATTATATGTCATCATTTGTTAACTACAACGTGAAGTTGCTTAACGAATGCTACCTTTAACTACCGTACAAAGGGGTTACGTTATCACACATCAGACTGCAATAGGATTACAAGGCAGACCTCAATCTAAGATCAGCTTTAAAGACGATAACTAAAATAAGGCATTTCAACTCATATTTTGATTAGCTATTGAAATGCAAAAATATAGTTAAGTTTACCTTAAAGCATTATAGCTTCACGAAGTTGTGCTACATCAAATACAAAAATTTGAGTAACTCTTCAAGTCTATTCAGCACAGATAGAAAGTTTCCCTGTCCATTCATCAGCCACACCATAATCAAGGCTGAGCTCCCTCAGAGGAGGAATGTTCTCCATAGCAAAAAGCATGAGGTGAGGGAACATCAAATTATTGTGATCATACAACACGAATTGCACAAACACATTTGGAGTTGAACTGTGGCTCATGTAACAAGCAACATTCCTCATTCTTGAGACATCCATTGAAAAATCCAAAGGTGGAATCGAGGGATAAGATGGGCGCACATAGTCAGGATATATCTGAGATAAATCACCCCATTCTGCCCATTTCTGGGTAAACCGATTTGGATAAATCAAACTATCACCATTCATTGTGAAA